>JBBPQE010000090.1:0-60836 GCA_038092335.1 Boletus vinaceobasis
CCAGGAATTGTTCAAATGACAACTGGACAACATTGCATTCCAAGCATTAGACAGATGGCCCACTGCACACTGTACTGACATATCAGGTAAGATATCTGGCCAACATAACCTGGTTGTCTGCCAAATGCTGTTAGAGTATCTAAGCTATATTCAGGCTCAGGCTGTTACAAGTCTCCAGCATGTTTAGAAAAAATTGGGACTTCAACGAAATTTCATGAGCGGAATCATGTGATGCTTACTAAAACGAACTCGAAGAGCACAACTGGCGCTGCTCATGTCTCACCTCACCAGTCTTTCATTTGTCGCATTTCAAGCTCCACCACTGCTCATTGTGTCCCACCTTGGCCATCCTACCCTGTCTGCAACCACTCAAGGTTTGTTTCTGTCTGTTTCATTTTGTTCTGAACTCCCACCATTTTACAAACAGACAGGTACTATGGTGCAGCTCAAAATGAATGGCCGGAATTCAAAACGAAACAAAATGGGCGCAAATGAACACAAATGGAAGGCTGCCGAACAGGCCCCAAAGCCATCGCCTGCACAACTGCGTGTGCCCGGTCACCGGTCACCTGTGCCCCTACACATTTACATTTACCATATCTCAATGTACTACTACTTGGTATTCTAGACTTTCTAGCAATACAATTCATTTTTATTTCAAGCTCATGGTACTGATGAATCCTGGGTGGATGCTCAGGTTGAGGTTGTCAGCACAGTCAGCCTGAAACATAAATATGACCTTCTGAGCCTACTTAACCAACTAATGATAGTATGGACGAGTCAATTACATGTGGCAAGTGGTAATGCCCATGTTTAGCGAGTTGTTCACCAAACAATTGACGGAAATCCTCAGCCACACTGCCAGCTGACATCAGTAGGACATAAACGAGATTTGACATCCACCGGACGTCAGCTTGATTTGGGTGTGTATGTCAGAAGGTGTCCCAGGAGGTGTAAGTTGGTTTTGTTCAGATCGATCATTTTATGTTTATTTATGTTTACGATTTCGACTGATTTCTGTCTCAGGTTCATATGTGCGCAAAACGAGGCCATCCGGCCGGTGCCACGAATCCTCCAAGCCTTGCTTCAAAGTCACAGCTCCGCGTCCCACTCTTTGGGTGGAAGTGACGATCTGGTTACCAGGCCATGTGGCCACGTCTGGCACCTCGCACCTGTTGCTCGAGTCACCCTCGTCTCGCCCTCGCCCTCGCCCTCGCCCTCGCCCTCGCCCTCGCCCTCGCCCTCGCCCTCTCGTCCTCGCCGCCCCCACCCTCATCACCCACTTCGCCCACTCGCCCTTGCCGTCTTGCTGTCCCGCTCGGCGAGTGAGCAACAGCACGACACGTGCAACCGTGTGCGTCATGCCGTCGCTCTCGTGACCTCGCCCTCGCCCTCGCCACTTGCCGCTCGCCCTTGTCACCCCCGTCACCCACCTCGCCCACTCGCCCTTGCCGTCTCGCCGTCTCGCTCTGCGAGTGAGCAACAACACGACACGCGCAACTTGAATCCCTGCAAGTTCCCCCAACCAGACCACTTCTAAAGAGGAGATTGTAATTCAATGTCGTCGGCTTTGTGCCATTTTCGCAAGCGTATAGCAGGATCACCCACGACCCGCTCTCTCCGATCTGTTCTGGCGCTTGGTCCTGGGATTACAAAGTGCACAGTGGTACGGTTCAACAGGCCATTGGCACCCGCCTGACAAGATGGGCTGGTCCTGACCTTGGGATACTGACGATGTTCTGATAGAAGAACTTGGATTGGATATCAAGGAACTCATGCGACTCCGGGACTGCGGCGTTATAGGCTAAGTTGCTTTTACTTTGGTGGCTCATTCTGTCTTGTTATTACAATGGCAGCACTTGACCCTAAACTGTAACCATAAGAAACCAGTCGCGTTGAGCTTACTTCCGACAGTTGTATCGAGTTCAGTCATTTGTCGAAGCCCCTTGCCTCTATTCACTCGTATAGCTTGATGCCTACCTCCAACGCTCTCATCATCTCCTCCAGTACCACCGACGATAAAACACTTATCATCCTCCCTCAAACACCATCCCACGAACGTGTCGCAGCCCTGTGCGTACTTCAGTCACCAGTTCTGGATGTTCCTCTCCCTTCTCCAAGGAGAAAATGGCGATCGTGTCATCCTCAGGGTGTGGGTCATCTTGATTCGAGGTATGAATATACGCCGTGGGGAACGAGCGGTTCGGTTTTGGTATCAATATTTCAGCACCCGTCATCTTGCTCGGGGTCGGAGACTCTTTGAATGTTGACAACGTGTCAAATGCATCGGAGACTGTCGACCGGGAGGGAACTTGTCGGACGTGAGCTCCAGTAAGGTGTACGGCGTATTTCCTTGGTTGCTACTGTCAGCTTTGTGTGAAAATAACTTTACCATGATCGTACGTACTGTGTGTTGCAATATGTCTTGGTCCACCACCCGTTTTAGCACCGATGAAGCTTTGAAATTTGAAGCCCCAAAGGGCCCAGGCTGGCAGCATTCGTCAGAACCCTTGGTGAGTTGCCATACTTGATCGGAGCCCAGATCAGGCATAGGGAGGTCCTTCTCAGTTGTGTTTAGTGGGTTGAACACGGTTTGGTGCGGATGGGAAGCCTCTTGTCAAGATGGATCGTGACCAGCCTAACAAGGGTCTTAGGCTTCAAAGCTTCAGAGCGCGTGCAAGGTTCATTCCACGTAGGCAAGTATATTGCGACCCTTGCAAGACCTCCTTTCCACTTGACTTTGTACATCCATCAGTGTTGCTGACCCCTCTCCTTGCCACTTCTCTGAGTAGTGACCGGTGACGTCCCACATGTTCATCCGTTGGGCCGTGCAAGCAGGCCTGTTCGTCCGTCTGCGAATCTTATGTTACCTTCGAAGGCCAAGGCATGGTGACAGTGTCTATTCTGAATGGGCACATGGACTATACAGTACTATTGAATTCCAAACTAGAGTGGTAGTTACAATGATGATGCAATCAAACCAGCTGTACGAATGACGAACTACTAACACGAGCAGCCTGGTCCACACAGATTCACAGTGTACACAGAACTTGGTGAGCTTACTCAAGCACCCAAGATTCTCTGAGACGACGTGCCACACAGAAAGTCCAGCTTTGTCCATTGACCAGAGCCTCTACTAAAGTCTTGTAGGCAGTAATGCAGCTGTATCGCGGACACGCCCGGCCTATCAGAATGACCAAAAAGAGGTTTCCGGAGTGCAGCTCCGAAGAGAACCATCTTCGGCTTTCTATTCCGACTGGAATGACGCTGGCAAGTAAAACGGTGTTTCCACTCAATCTTCCATGTCGCTGCTGCGTCTTTGGTCAAGACACGATCGCTGGCAGACTTTGATACAACACGAACAAAGCTTGGGACGGTACGCGATCAGGTTACTTTTCTGGTCAAGCTCATACCGACACCCATCCCCTTGGCGTACCGTCCCCCGAAAAAGGCCCTACACTGGCAATTCTGCTGAGAACATACTCATCCACATTCCCAAGTCCAACATATACCGATTCGGGGACTCCAACGTCGCCGCACCCGTATTCCGTGATGTCGACTGGACTGTGAAAGACGGCCAAAATTGGGCAGTCATAGGGCGTGGATCCAATCAAAAAACAGCCCTACTGCAGGTATCGTGCAACAAATACATCCTTGGGAACGACATTGACAATTGACGCGTGCAGACATTGCGCGGGCACATGCGAATCGCTCCCCCGCCTCCGCCTCCTGGGGGACTCTTCCCCTTCTTGTCTGATTCACCGAGGGATTCGCATACCGCAATTTCTTTGGTATCTTTTGCTCACAGACCTAGTTCGGCGGGGAGTGCGTTCTACGACTACACTGCGCGATATGGTGCTGTCAGGGAGGAAGACCGCGTCACACTCCGAGAGAGCATGTTTGGGGAGTGCGATTTCCTGAACCTTCGACCCAAAGGACAGGTTTCACAGACGCCAGAAGAACTCGCTGCCGACAAGGTGAAAAAAACCATCTTTGACGAGCTGTCCACGAGATTGGGCTTGTCATCGCTCCTTGATCTGCCTTTAGTGGCGCTGTCCAATGGGCAGACCCGCAGGGCACGTATCGTAAAAGCCATACTTGCTCAGCCGGAGCTTCTGCTACTCGACGAACCTCTAAGTCCGTTCGCCGTACTCGAATGGCACCTACGAAACTGATGTGGACTCTGCAGCGGGCCTGGACGTGAACAGTCGACCGACCTTGTTGTCTGTCCTCCGATCTCTTCATGAAGCGCGTCGTCCAAGAATGATCATTGGTCTCAGGATGCAGGACCCCGTTCCAGATTGGATCACACACCTCGCATTTGTTTCCGATGGCAAGGTTTTTACCGGAACCAAGGAAGAAATCCTTGAAAAACAGGAACTCCAGGAGGCTAAAGAAGACAGAGCTACCTCGGTGGCTTCCGCTACGTTAGCGAACCGAACAGATGTCGAAGGAAAGCCCGTCGCCATTTTGAGGAACGTCAATGTCGCTTATGGCGAGCGCAAGGTGAAAAAAAGTATCCCATCTTGCAAGACTTGTCTCACTTTGCGAGGCAGGTACTGAGATCGATCAACTGGACCATCCGTGAAGGCCAGCGTTGGCATCTCCAAGGCGCAAACGGTACGGACAACTCTCCACACAACTTACCATCTCACCCTCGTTAAACGAAATACACTATCCCCAGGATCAGGTAAAACGACACTGCTGTCTATGGTGACAGGCGACCACCCGCAGTCATACACTCAACGTGGCGAATCCCATCTCGAGCTCTTTTCGCGTCCCCGCCCACGGATATCCACGCCCCACCTTCGCTCGCTTATCGGCGTCGTCTCGCCCGAGTTGACGAACGCATATCCGAGGCGAGCACATCTGACTGTCTGGGACGTCATCGGCACGGGGTTTGACGGCGCGTTCGTCCCAGGCGGGAGGAGTGGCGTCGGGAGGGGTCTAGACGGCGAGCTTCCCGATAATGTCCGACGATGGCGCATCGAGCGCGTTCGGGAGGTCCTCTCTTCACTCGGCCCGCGTGCATGGACTGTCATCGCTGACGAGGCGCAAACGTCCATTCTGCGACCACGATGGGGCAACGGCAAGAGCAGCGCGTTGGTAGACGTGGACGAGGCATTCTCGAAGCGCAGTTTCGTGGATCTTTCGCCTGGAGAACAGAGCATGGTATTACTGATGCGCGCGCTCGTCGGTCGCCCCCAGCTCGTATTCTTGGACGAGGTATGGGCTGGGATGGATGACAACATGGTTCGTGCTGCGAGACGCTATCTGCGCGAGGGTGGCGTTGGGCATGATCAGGCTGTCGTGGTGGTGAGCCACTGGGAAGAGGAAGTCCCATGGACCACGGAAGACGGCCTATGCAAGTTCAGGTTGCAGGACGGGATTGGCTTGCAGATATAAAACACGGACTTGTAGTTAGAGGATTTTCTTTCTCATCCGACTATCGACGTAATCAACGCTAGCAACACGACAACAAGGCTTTTTCACAAAATAACAAATCAATCAGACATAAACACAGGTCACGGGATATCGGAATATCACCTATCGTACAGTACTTCCAGAAAGAAAAGAAACAGGTTAAAAAGCATGAAAACACAGATCAATCACCAGGGCATATCAGCAACACTGCCCCAGCCGCTGGTAGACGATTTTGCATCGCTTGTACCCCAGTTCGTAGTCGAAGTGCCGCGTTTAGAACGGCGCTTGGAGGAAACGACAGAGAATTTATCCGCGCCACTGCCAGCAGCGAGCTCGGCATCCACCTGGTCTGCCCAGCTGTTGTTGTTGGGGGCAACCTGTGTCTGTACTGGCTTCTTGTTGTTCTGAGGTTTACCACTGGAACCTTTCACCTTCGTGACTGGCTGTGCTGGGACAGCCCAAGGGTCAAAGGCATTTTCGGAGATGCCCCAACCCGAGTCGGATGTGAGATCCGTAGTATCAGCTGGCGCGACCGTAGCGGCGTTCGGCTCAACTTCAGAGTCAGAGTTGCCCCATCCATCGTCAGAGACAGCCTTTGTCGTTTCCCGCTTCTCGATGGTATCAGCGGAAACGATGGCGCGTGGCGTTCCCCGCCAGTTCGTCCTGACCGGCGCACCAGGACCACGGAACTGATTGTTTTGCGTCTTGTTCTTGTCAGAGGACTCGTTCTCGTCATTCTTCTTACCGGCGCCGCGACCCTTATCGCGACCACCCTTCTTTCCCTTGTTCGCACCAGCGGCCCTGCGCTCCTCTGCTTGTTCAGCCCGTTTGGCGAGACGGTGCTGTCTAGCATATTCGGCACATATACCCTTCTTGCAAATGATTCCGTGTGCATTACACAACATCGGTTTCGCGGTCTCTTGGTTTTGCTGCTTCCATTGGCCCTCTGCATCCGACGCTTCGTTGTCCCAGCCTGCCCCATCCGTCGTTTCCCACGTCGGGCCGGTCGTCGGTTCGTCCCAAGCACCCGGCGCAATCGCGTCTAGTTCCCTCAGTTCACTGTCGTCCTCTAAGGCTCTGATCCCCATTCCATGGAATTCTTCCTCCATAGATTCAGAGAAATGGATGTGGACCGAGTACGGGTTGTCGCTCTCAGTGGCAGTAGTCAGATCAGGTCCCGAATCAGAATCGGGGCTAGAAGTAGAGGCGCCGGTCGAGTCCCAACAGGTCGCGCTGAAGTTGACAGCGCGATCAGCATCAACTTGAACCACAGATGTGGCGATTTTGCTTGGAACAGCGAGACCAGGTGGATGGGTTGGGTAAGAGGTTGCACCACTTTCCCAAGCATTTTTTCGAGCTGGCAGCCCGGGCGGTGCCGCGGGAGCCTGATTAGCAGTCGCGGGCACGATGGCGGCCGACACCGGGGTGCTCTGCCTGGAAACTGGTGCCGAGTCGTCCCAGTTCGCCACCACTTGGGTAGACGCGGGCTTTTTTCCCGTGTTCTTCCCTGGGAAAAACTCTCGTTATATGCTGGCTCTGCAAAAATTGGTTTCAACTCACAAACGTTGCTCGCTTTCACTGCGATCGGTCCACCCCCGACAGCTGGCACTCTCATGCCAGTGTGAGGTCCTTGAGGGATGCTGACGGTCTTCTTCACACTTCCGTTCGCTGTAGGGTTCGGCTTAGCTGGGGCCGCCTGTGCCTTCGGTGCACCTTTTCCCCAAGCTCCGAGTGGGTTTGAGTTGGCCTGCGTTGTGGTAGGAGCGGGAGACGGCCCTCCTTCCTTTTTCTGAATCCACGCGGCAGATCCAACCACTGAAACGATGAATAGACATGTCAGGCAGTCACGATTGTAACGACGACTGTCTACCGACCAGGCTGTGGAGCAGCGATGTCCACTGGTCGAGGCATTTTCACGGCGCCCGGAAGAGGCCTACACAAAGAGTGGTTCGTCCGGTCCTCGACGGGCACGTCGCAGAAGTGAGTCGCGGGATAGGGGGACTTGATATATCTGTGCCCGATCATGCAAGAGAACACGTGATAGATCAGACTCGATCACTGTGCTTGGCATATACTCACCTGTTGTTCGACGACCAAGCTTTGAACCAAGTTTCGTCGACATCAATGCGCTTCCAACCTAAAAGACAGCAGGAGCGTAAGGCTCAGAAACTGCTGATGCGGTGGGGTACAGCGGAACAGTGGGGTAGATGGGCAATGAAGCCGGGAAAGTAAAACTTTGTACTGCAACATGGCATAGAGATCTCGTACGCCAAACGCACCGTTTTTCTGCACGATCCTCCCAGTGCTATACGTGCAGTAAAAGACTTGCGTGACCTGTCCGCTTTCTTCTTTGGTCGGCTTTTGGAGAAACTCGGACCAGCGATGTTCACCGAGAATGCGCTCAAAATGCGGATAATCTCTGTTGACTTCAATGATGATCATGCCTCGTGCCTATTAAACGGTCGCACCATGTCATCAGCGACACGACGTCAGTGGATGCCAGTGGGAAAGACCAGGTCGAGCACAGATAAACTCACACTTGGCTTGTGAAAGATGGCGAAAAAAGCGTCCTTGTCGACACAACACGCCACCCAACGCGCAAAGTCTTGTCTATCCTTTGGTAACTCCATGTTGCAAGTTCCACTGATAGCGTAGGGGTAGACGACGGTCAGATACCGTGGCTCGTCGTCGCCGGGTGGCGGGGTGGGGATACGTTTAGGCATGATGGGAGTCGCAGAGAAAGCGGCGAGGGGGGCACGTTTTGGTGTTGGTTTTTAAAGTCTTGTGTTTGTTTGGAGGACCGCGATGGAACATAATATACCAGTCGATAGCAGCGGCCCTATTTTAATTAACCTCGGCTATGCTCAACGGGTCGCGATCAGAAAGAAAGAACCGTGGAGATGATGAGCGCCGCAACGTATTAAACCAGCAAGCAACTGCGTGTCCCTGAATCCCATACAGATAATTCCCTGGTTACTTGGCATGACAATCACCCTTTTAGCTTCATTAAACGATATTCTCCAAAACTACGATTAGACATTCACTGAATGGATGCAAGCGACCGATTGGTGCGCCTGCTGGCAGTGGATGTCCCATAGCCCAAAAGGGTGTGATTCAAGTACCCTTCACACGCACAAATCTAGGCCCACAACAATCATACATGGAAACGTTCCTGATAAGCTCGAGCACATTGAATGTGTAATCACCGTCATGGTGCCCACTGACAGGATCTGCATTTCGCATCATGATGGCAGTCTTCAACCGCCGTGCGGCAAATAATGATCAATGAAGCTGTAAAGTCTGGCCAACCGTCGATCGAGTCAATGTGTGTGAGTATTGGTTGATCTACGTACCGATCTGTTGTTGGCGGTGATTATTAACTTACTATGAGAGACAACATGCTAGGAAATCGTTGTCATGTGGGACACGGCCCCGAAACTCAATAGTACATTGCCTTGTTACTGAGTCGTGTAGACCCACACTGAACCCTGCCAATGGGATGCCATATTCCTCGCGTATCTGGGAAATCTCTGCGTGTGTGGACCAAACTGACCGCAAAGTTGATGGAATGTGTGGGTATGGCGTTGCAAACACCAAAAGTTTTCCTGCAATTCATTTATCATCAAATACGCGATTTAAGGATCTGTTTCTGCGCGATTCTGAAAGTTGTTGCATGATGGAGACCCGACCCTTGATACAAGTCTATTCCTGGTAGAGGTAATGAGATGAAGGGGCAGAATACCATCCAAGTAATCCACAAAGTCACCCTCGTTGATCCATGCCGCGCTTTCATCGCTGTCGAATGCAAACATGCTCCGTGACACGTGTCTGGGATTGGTGAGGTCAGAAGATCCTGCCATCCAGAAGAACGCCATTCGCACCACATGTCGGGCGGCTTCCCAGTGAAATGGGGCGTTTGGGTGGGAGACACGTATATATGTTGTAGTCCGGGATCCTACTAGCACCCTGAGCCAGACCAGCCGTCGGAAATTGCCGATAGTCAGATAGCTGCACCCTTGTAACTGCAACCAATATTAATGACTCACCATTGCCACCATTGTGTACAAAAGCTTTTGGCCAGGTCCTCACTGCACATGCACACGGTGCGTGTGCCTGCCAGATGAGCCCACGATCCACTCAACAGCTCGCCTGAAATGACCTGTTATCAAAGACGGAGCCGCGTCCCTGGAAGAATAAATTTAAGGGAACCTAAGAACAAACCGACGGGGGAACGAACCGTTGATAGTTTCTCCAATTGATGCCATGCACGTTATGGCTACGGCTCCTTCTCGAGATAGAGACAAGGGACTCTCATCAACTAATCTCTGAGTCTGACGACAACATGAGATTTCGTAAAGCCAGTACTAGTCCCTCGTCGTTCCTTGGTAATGATACTAGGCTCCAGTAATCAATGCAGAAGGTCTTTTGAGAAAAGTCAGGCCCCATGCTCGGATTCCAATGAAACCATCCACGACGTTTCGATTCGCCTTGGTGCGCTCGAGTTCAGCTACTGTACATCTTGATCGGGTACCGGCCAGGGTGCACGATCCTACATTTTCCTTAGTCCTCATGGGATACTACCCATGTTGCCCTGTACATATACGCGGCCTTTCCGAACGGTTTTCGAATTCGTGCGACCGTGATGGCTGCCGGGATTGCGCGGAAACACGGCCATAGAATTGCGTGTCCAACGATTGGCAAGGTGGCAACAATATTAATGTCTGGGGTGCACAGCACTGTGATATGCGGGGAAGGTGGACCCACCAGCATACGGCAAGTCCCACGCTTGCCCTCCACTTGCTGTGTGATCAGCGCTGTTCAAAAGGGGTATTGGTGACCGCATATATAAACGAGGTGGCCAGCACTCGCCCATCCTCACTCTCCTAATCCGAGACCCGTATGAACCTCAAATCCCTCGCTGCTCTCTCTCTCGCTGCCTCTGCGGTGCCCCTTGCTTCGGCAGGCCCGCTCGCGTACGGCCTTTGCCAGACAGGTGAGTATCCTACTACCGGTGCGGATCGTTGGACTTTCTACTCACAGCATCGCCTCGTTGGATAGGCTGCAATGCACTTGTGGTTTCGTGCTATGCCGCAGCTGGCTTCACCTTTGGGGTGACCGTAGTCGCAGCACCTCCTGCTATTATGGGATGTAACGCCGCCTTGGGCACGTGCATGGCAGCATGTGCTACCACAGCACTCTTTGCCCCAACGCCTTGAGCGGCTCGACCCTTACCGGTGAGCGCGATTGGCTCTGATACATCCAAATCACAGCCGCCTTAGCTGCTCATTGCAGTGTCTCGTTGGATGCTATCCCCCTCGAACGACCGATTGTCCCGGATCCGAGACAAGAGTTTTGTATGTTGTATTGATAGATTTCTGTACAATGAGTACATGCTGTTATGTACCCATGATGTAATGTCGACGTGCGTGTATATGTTGTCAGCACCTCTGCGCGGAGAATGCCGAGGTGTATTGTTAGTGACCATCTTGGTGACCATGGTAAAGTGGTCGAATGCTCGTTGGGGACACACTTACCGATCATTACAGCCTCGACCGCAGCGTTGTCAGGACCAAGGTACGTGCACGTCCACAGCACCCCTGTAGGTGACTCGCACACAGCACGGTAGCGTGTACGCTCCAGACGTGTCTTTCTCGCAACACCTACAGTCCTGAAAAGTGCGATGAATGCGTACGAAAACTCTACATGTGTTGCCTCGAGATGCACCATATCGAAGGCATCAACGCCAGGTCCACGGCGTGTCCAGAAAAGCCTGTCATTGAGCGCTGGTTGAAGAGGCATCCTGAGACAGAAAGACAGCGGTGACGGCCTCCGTGGGGATGTGGGTGAGGGAGCGGAAAGACATGCCCGCTGAACTTGGACCCCGGCCAATAGAGAGTAACTTATACACGCATACACTCGTCCTATTTAGATGGGATGGGCCAACTTTGAAACAAGCGCAGCCTGTCGAGCACAGCTCCCGGCACAGCCCCTACGGTGACATCCACAACTATATGCGATTGCGCCGCATTTCGTACAATCTCCTTTCTTTTTCTCCTCTTTCCGCAGTCGTCGTTTTAACCTAGGTTTGCAGTAATTTTTGTATTGTTCCCTCTCTTCCGACCATGTCAACCGTCGTCACTGTCACTCACCCTGGGGTTACCGTCACCGCGACACCGACGAGTTCTGCACCTTCTACGCCCTCTGCAGGAACCGTTGCGGGCATCGTTATTGGGTGCCTCCTTGGGGGTGTCCTGTTTATAGTCCTCGTCTTATATCTTCTCAACCGCTACAGCCGGCACAAGTTCACCAGAGTCGCCAATCCTGCTCATGACCGTGTCTCCGCCGCCGAAGATGCTCGGAGTGCTCCTGATCTGCGACACCTTCCGAGTACCAGCTCCCGAAGGTCAAAAGTGTTTACTCGTCATTCACAGAGGCCTTCCATATCAAACGAACCCCTCATGTTTCCGGTTTCGTGGCCACCACTCCCGTCCACTTCACTAGTTCAGTCTTCCGGTACTCGCTCGGGTTCCATCTCCCCCGGCCAATATGGCTCTTATGATGAGATCACTCAAGTCGTCACTTCCGGAACTGTTTCTCATTCAGCAACACCAGCCATCCTGAATATCCCACCAGTTCGCAAACCGGAACAGACATCTCTACCGTTAGGCCTAGGCGACACCCCACCACACACTCGGCAGACATCGGGCGACGGTACCCCCAGTCCATCTACAACCCCTATTCCGCAACCAAAATTATTCATCCACCGAATGCTCCAATCGCGCGCACAAGCATCGGAGGGGGTTTCCCTAGCGCGTCGTCCGTCGCTAGATTTTTCGCCAAGTCGCTCTACGACGCAGGACTCGTCAAGTTTTCGTGCTGATGAGGAACGATTACTTGCCGAGGCAGAACGCACTGCCCTTCGAGATGCAGAGCATGCTCAGAGAGAGGAGGAGAAGATAATGCCTGAGGAGGAGGAGGACTGGGATGACGCGGAAAGTACTGGATCAATTTACTCCCAGATATCTGCGTCCATTGACCACCCGGCATTCTTCTCGGATCCCGTTGCACGCCAAAACAGTTCCTCGACTTTACCTCGCCGAATGTCTTCTCGAAAACAACCTCGCATGCTTGCACCCCCAACTGAGCTGCCACCGGTTGCCGAGGTGCCGGATACCTCGAGGGTACTCGAAGGCCAATCTGACTCCCCCCGTGTATCGGCCGCGGGGAACTCGTCCCTTGACAGACAGGTCTCACATGGGACAGCCTCGCTCCCGATGTCCTCGGTGATCGATCAGCCCGGCACCTTGCCCCTGCTCACTTCCGCCAAATTTGGAAAGGATAGTACATCGTCTGGCACCCCGCCTGGCTCCATCTCGTCGACTGCGGGCTGGGGATCGCGCTCTAGCGGTAGGGCCTCACGGTATCCATCCCTCGCGCTGTCTAGCGCTGGGCAGTCTTTGCGGTCTGGGCTACGTATAGGCACTGGCACAGACTGGCACCATCCACCGTCTGGACTTGCAGGTCTCACTTCGCTGCAGATAGCACCGTTGCAGAATCCGCACTCTCCGGTGGAGGAGCAGCCCAAGCAGTTGGGCGTGTCACTCGCACCTCGCCCTGCTGACCCCGTGCACGCCAAACGTGCCCATCTTCGCGAAGGGACGGTCAGTTCGATGCCGGAGGTTGAGAGAAGGACTGTGATGCAGGGCGGGATCGCGCATATCGATGTCGTATTGTGAAGGTAGGACCTGTTAATTTATGATATTTATTGTGCACACATTCATTACGACATTGACGTAGTTACTTTAAAGGACATGGTCTTTACAGTTTGTTCCTGAATCGGACAACGTTTACATAGCTTTCGTTACATACATGACTTGGAAAAAAAAAAAAAAAAGTCACGAGATGGATGTTGGACGGGATTGCACGGAGGGCACGTGTAAGGCAGGTCGATTCACGATAATCCGATCGAAGCGTCGACTGTGAATCAAAAACTGCACCACCACCCTCAACACTGCTCTTCAACTCGGCCACGACAGCACGACAGTCGTGACAGCGTCCAGCATTCATTCAGCGGATGGTTCCTTAGCACGCCCACCTCGGCCAGCATAACCACTCACCCCAAAGTACTGCTTCAATTTTCCTGTTAATCGTTCGCCAGCTTACTCTCATTCCTTTACCAACGACGCCGACGCTCTGCTCTTTGTTGTCCTGTTCTCCAACACCTTCCGGCCCTCGGCCCTCCGTCCGTAAAGGGACGGTGAGTTGTCAATGCGGGCCACCCGTCCGACGAGCTCCACCCGTGAGGAAGGCGTGTCTGCTATCAATGGTGCCACTGTCCAGCAAACACGTTGGTGGGAGACCACCTATACAGCTGTCAATTGGGACTATCCACCCTCTCTAGCCGCATATCACGACGCCCTTCTCTCTCGCGGTGCGTCGCACTCGCGGTTTTTGCGGATAGCTTACTTGAGCACAAGAGAGAGGTCCAGCACGCCTGCATCGGCTTCTCCCACCGTTTCCCTTTCCCCAACCTCTACTGCGAGCCCTCTGGACACGTCGGCTGCACCAACCTCTCCCTTGACTCCTGCTTGTCTCTCATCGACAACTTCTCTAGCCAGCTCACCTCGGAAACCGGTCGTCCGTCTTCCGCCAATTCCTCCTTATCCCCTTTCGCGACCATGTCTGGGTGTGGGACCTCGGCCCGCAAATCCGTCATCGCATACCTTGAGGCGTCGAAAACCACAGTGGCCTAAGCCGCCCCATTACCATGCCTCGTTGCTCCGCTCGC
Organism: Boletus vinaceobasis; assembly: GCA_038092335.1. Classification (NCBI taxonomy): domain Eukaryota; kingdom Fungi; phylum Basidiomycota; class Agaricomycetes; order Boletales; family Boletaceae; genus Boletus; species Boletus vinaceobasis. Next base: position 14,213 of record JBBPQE010000090.1, read on the forward strand.
CTCTATCTCGCCGCAAAGGTTTCTTCCGGTCAGTGCTCCCACCCCATCAGGCGGTCGACTTTTTTCGATGGGACAGCCTTCTTGGTGCGGACCTTTCCTTGTCCACGCTCTGTCGGGAACGCGGTCGAACGAGGACAAGTGATGTGCGTGCATGTGCGTCGCTGCTTGTCGCCGAATCTGTGTTGGAGCCCTACGAGGCGGCAGCCGGATTTTTTGGGTGGCATGGCCTCGGGTTTGATGTCATTCGGCGTATGGAGGGGAATGATGACGAGAGTGTAGACAGCGAGTGTTGCTGGAGCGAAGGGGTGGAAGTGTGCCGACTGGGCCTTCAACATAATAGTGCTAGGATGAGCAGGTCCCCGGATTTGCAACTTGAGATCGATGAGGGGGTGGTGGAAGAAGGGAGGGCAAGGTGGGCACGCACGGCAGAAGAACTTGTTGGGTTGTCTGGGCTAAACTTGCGATGGGTTGTCGAGGACAGTGGGTCGGGGAAAGCCACTGCGCCTTCGGCTTCAGCTCGCAAGGATGCTGTCGACTCTCGTGGCCCGTCATCGATTTCCTCAGGACGCGAACGGGTTCGATGGGACCCTGACATTGACTCTCGTCCATCTCGTTCATCCAGACCGACCTCCGCCTCTGATGAGAAGAGGCAATTGCCTCCCTCCAACTCGATAGCCACTGTCTTGGGACCTTCCTCGAGCTCCAAACCAGAAGTCAAAACAGATTCGCCATCAGCCTGGTGGTATGGGCCATCCCCACACCGTGGGCCTCCTCCAACCTCCCTCTTACCCCCGCTTCGCTTTCCGCCTCCGCCGTCTATACAGTATGGGCCTCCACCACTACAGTTCCCACCGTGGTTCCCTCCTGGTCGCGCCACGTCAGCACAAGGACACGGATATTGGTATGGCGCACAGCCTACTGGTGAGTTGACAGTGTTTTCGTAGTCTGTCATACTTTTCTGCTATTCATTATCTCTGGGATTACTCGTGGTAACTTCTGTCGTTTTTTTTGCCAAGTGTATCCTTCTTCGTTCTGCATTGTATATATTGTATGATGCTGACTGTTAACTGCGCTCTCTTAGGTGCACCATTCATGAATCACGATCCAAATCCCCCCAAGTCACATCCGCCTCATTCGCACGTTTTTGCGAGCCCCGTTACTCCCACTTCCATCCATCCATCCCAGCCCCCTCGGTACCCTACCAAGCCGGGTTTGGGTCGGGACGACTATGGATTGGGCCATGATTGCGACAAGGAGACTGAGACTGATCATGACTATGAGTCAACGACGACAACAACGGATTCGGATCCTCCCCCGCACACACCCATCGGCGCAGCGACGTCACACTGTGTAGAAGCACTCCAAGTCCACGGAGACAGTGAAGTGGAGGTACATGGCGTCGGAGTCGATGCAGAGCATGCGGCTGCATGTATGGCGATTGGTTTGTCGGATCCTACCACACCCGTTAAGCTCCTCGATCGATTCTCCATGACCACTTCGCCCTTGGTGTCGTCTGGCTCGCTGGACTCCAATCGGGATGGTTACGGATCCTCAAAGGCTGCGGTGGTGTTCCCTTCACTGAATGGGTCTTTCCGCCAGGGGACTTTATCACAAATGTCGGTCTCTCTATCCAGTCAGGGAATGTCTCCGCAGACGACGCCTGCGAGGACGGTGACGCCGGTTAGTTTGTCGTCACTGTCGTCCGCAGAAGAGTCGACGACACAGCTTGGCCTCGGTGTCGAGGATAATTCCAGGATAAAATTCAAGAGTGGAAATGCCTATTCTGTTTCGGGCGATAGTCCCGCATTCAGGTTGAGTCTCTGCTCGCCGCCACCGACGAGCCCGAGCCCGGGGCTTCGGAAGGATTCGCAGGGGTTTTGGGAACCTGTGACGCCCATTTCGCCCTCCTCGTCTTCGTCCTCGCTTCCCCTTTCACCGTCTGAAGGCAAAACGCGATCGAGACCCGCTGCAGGATGGATTGGCGGGAAGACAGATCCAGTGTCAGGAGAAAGTTCCGACTCGTCAGAAGCCGCCAGTTCGCAATTTACACTCTCTGCCAAGTCTAGGTCGTTGTCTCCTGGTCCGCGCCGTGTCACCAGCGCGGCGTCTACTCACTCGTCGAGTTCGAGACCTGCTTCGTTTTCTTCCTCGACTTCCACACCTGCGTCTACGTCTGTGTTTGGTGATTCGTATCCTTCTTCGCCGTCCCCTACGAACAACCCGTCTTTGGTACCTCCGAATTCGACCACTCTATTGCCTGCTTTCTTAGCGACGGCGACTGTGAAGCGAAAGAAGACGTCAAGGACGAGGGAGATTGTCGATCGGCTGAGGTCATCTTCGATTGATGCGGGAAAGGGAGGTGTGGGACTGGATAGCTTGGGTTGGCTGGCTGGTCCGAGTGCTGGGGGAGAGCTAGATGGCACGCTTGGCAACACGTCGTCCGGGCCGGACCACGCCGCTGGAATCAATGCAGGAGGTCAGCCACAGCCATCACCACCATCCAAGTCAAGCTCGGACTCGGCATCGTGGTTGAAATCAGACTTGGGAAAGAATCATGGTCAAGCTGCAAGTTCAAAGCCTTCTGGCTCTGGTACCTCTGGACCAAGAGGGAAGAGTAACGGAGGGATAGAGGTTGGATCTGGCTCGGAAACCCTTTTCTCACTTACTAGTCCAAGAAGCGTCACGACGACGGCCAACCCCAATGTAACCCCGTTCCCAATCCTCAGTGTGCCACAGACCTCGGCTTCTGATTTCACGACAACCCCCCAGAGTCAGACTGGCCCAACTACTGGACGCGAGCCTGTGGCTATCACGCCATCCAAAGGTGGAGATGGGTCCAAGATGAACGGGACTGTAGCTACGTCCCTGAACACACGTAGCTCTGGTCCTCAGCTCCTGCCCAGTACTCCGAATGGCGGTACGTCGCCATCCAAGCACCATTCCCACCTCCCGCTCCCGCTCCCGTCGCCGTCCCATCCCATTGCGCATTCGCAGCCACCTCTAGGGCCTCCCCCTCCGATGCTCGCCGTCTCACCATATCCGCATCCGATGTATGTGCCCTTTACGCAGTATCATCTTGCACCACCGCATCCATCCCAACAAGGACAAGGAACGTGGTTGGCAGTTTATCCGAGTCGTCCTCCACATCTACCTGTGCATCCTCTTCCAGTACAGACGCACGTCCCACCCATTACAAGTGTGTCGGGAATGAGACATGTGAGCTGGTGAGAGATGTGTCGACGCTGGTGCGTTTTGCTTGTTGGATGCAATGGGCATGGTCTGATGAGTGCTCATACCGGGGTGTGTCAAGAGTCTTCCGTAGAGGTTTCTTTCGTCTGCTTTCTTGTTGATTTTTTTTGGCTGGGAGTGGGAAGGGGCGGAGGGGTAATACTAATGTCTGTCCATGTGGTCCTTTTTTGCACTGCTGTCTCTCTTTAGCTTGCTCTCGCATCGTGGTGACTGCCTCGTTCGTTTTTCTCCGTTTGCATGTAGCACATATGTTTTCGTCCCGTATATTCTCGTAGTTCTTTTGTCTCGTTGAACCCTCGTACGCCTGAATGTCTTGAGTTGTAGTAAGTACCAAAAACGGGTGGGTCAAAACAAGGATAAATAACGCGTCCGCCATTGCATGTCGTCACGTGATCGCTCCCTCCTCCACTGTCCATTCGATGGAACTTGGATGACTGGTGCTGTTGCGGTTCGTTCGCAGTGCAGCGTTGCACATTCTCATCTTGAACAACCATTCGGAGGTTCTTCAGCTCCTCCGTCTGAGCCAAATCCAATCCTGATGACACCAAGTAGTCGTTCGCGCGACACCCATCCGATGACGAACGCGACCGGGGGGCAAGAAGCGTTGGTGTTACCTTCAATCACGATCACAGATGCGACACCCCAAAGGACATCTATTGCACAACCCCTCTCCGGATTGTCCATCCCCACCTCGACCCTCACTTCCGATACTCATACGCCCGCGAGCTCAGGAAAATGCACCGATTCGCCCTACCGTCTGCTCTACCGCGGTGCACTGTCCCTACCTGATTCCTACCTCCAACTCGATGGAGTCGCTTTTTCGGCACGCCCTCCGAATCGGCATGTGTCTGCGGTGCAGGACTCGCCGTCTTGTTCGCTTTCCCGGTCCGAGTCGTTTACACACGAGTTGATGTATAACCCCTTGGCGCTGGCGTTGGAGAGTATGCGTGGACGTCAGTCACTTCGGTTCAAGGGCACCGTTCGTCTGCAAGACGTGTGGATGGATGATACAGGGGACGTTTACATGTGTGTTTGGCGTGCTTTTCACGGTTGGTGTGATGCGGGTGGACTGACCGCGCTTTTTTTTGGCATCTGGTAGGGATATACATCCGTTTGCGACGTTGACCAGGATCTACTTTGAAAACATGTTGTGTCTATCTCCTCTCGTCGCTTCCCCGCACGACACGTTTGGCCCAAAGAGAACGCAAGTCGGCGTTCGTGTATCTCTAGGGGACACCGGTACGTTTTCCTCCACACCAGCGGAACCTAACCCGTACAGGGGTACGATAACCCCCCTCGTTTCACAGATGGACCTGACACCACTGATATGGTCATTTACGGAGAGACGAGTACGCTGTTGCATCCTCCTCCCCTGCAACTGTCGCCCGCCGCGACGTCCAAGTTTGTGGGGCCGCCGCCGCTCAGCGTGAGGGTTGCGCGGATCACATCTGCCCCACGTGCACCGCGTCCGGACGATCCTACGCCTCGCCAACCACCTGCACATTTATTTGGCCAGACCACACTCGGTGATCTCGGTGCGAATAAACGAATCGTGCCGCGACCGACCGTGGGCCAAGACAAGGGCAAAGGAAAGGAAAGGGGAAGAGAAAAGGAAAAGGTGGAAGACCGGGTCGTGCGCCGTGCAAGGGAAGTCATGCTACATCTTCCTCGATCCAAGGTTCCTGCGAACGGGAGTTCGAAGGCAAAGGATAAACGCATGCGAGACGATGCGCATCAGCAAAGTCAGCGAGACGCTGTTTTCAAGGTGCCGGAGCTCCCTGCCAAGGCTCGTCGGAAGCAAGGGGATGCTGGGACGGACGTATTTGGTACTGTCGAGCCTCCGCAGTCTCAGTCTGTCAATGGAAAGGGCAAGAGTAAAGCCATTGTTGTTGATCGGGAGGACGGCGAGGTTGGCAATCCAATCGAGGGTGCGAACAAGCTCGTGCGTGTCTGCCCTTTGGCGTATTTCATGTTTCAATGTGTCCCGACGGCTTTTAGGTACTGAAAAAGTTGGCCGTCCGCCATCTTTCCGATGCAGGGATATCCCGGTCACATTCCGAGTTCAAGGACATTTTCGGTTTCGTTTACCGCGGGGCTGCATTTGCGCTTGTAAGTATTTTTTCTGTTCACGGTCTGATGGATGCACGCGTTGAACTCGGCCCCCGCAAAAATGCAGCGTTCGCAGCTGAAAACGTTGTATATAAGCGCAGAGGCAGCCGAAACATTTGTCGAAGCACACGTGAAGATGTACGTGCTGACTTCCGGTGGTGCTCACGATAGGCCTGGATTACGAAAAAAGACTTTGACGAATACTATGGACGTCGATGACGCCAGGGGGTAATGTTGACCATGAGGGGACACTCATCGCCAAACGTGCCCCTCCCCCAATTCTAACGCCACACACTTGTCTCTGGCGTGGCGTGGAGCTATTGGGTTCACTCAGACTCTATTCCGGATCTTACATGGTGGCGTCACGCGTTCGCCAAGGTTGACATGCTGGCATTGTCAAGCATGGACCGTGGAGCTGCGTCAGTGGGTATTCTAGACATTCATTCACGCGAACGAAGGCTATGCTCGGCGCAACGTCTGAATGACCATGTTACTTTTTCGTTTCCAGCCGCACCAGGTGGTTGCAATGTTGCCTTTCGACAGCTTGTTGTGGGCACGTGCCCTCTGTGAAGCCTACTTGCCGTCGTTGGCGTGTGTAGGCATAGGATATGCGAATGTGTGCAACTTTCAGGGTGAGGGGAGTTGGCCTGGGACCTGATATGAAATGAATCTCTGGGAACAACAGAAACAGAGGACGAGAAATCGAGACTGAAACCGTGCTCCACGCTACGATTTAAAGCTGGCAGACGCCACCTCCTGCGGCACGATCAAACCATGAGTCGACAGCGTTGACCCTCCTGTCGTCAAGGGGTTTACGCACCACGTCCAACGAAGCCTCCACTCGATAGAACGAGAAGCAGTAGGTATGTACACCGTAAGAACCTGTCCGTAAAGATGACTCCGTAAACCCGTATTGTTACACTCGTGCCTCCAGACGAGACCTATAGCAGCGAAAATGTGGGAGACCAGCTTCCCGCAATCCTCCATTACAAAATAATTAACAACGCAATCATTATGACCGACGACCGTCGGGGAGGAGTATATTTACATTTTTTCTCCTCCCGTAGTGTCGTTGTGGAAAGGGCTGGCGTGTAGGCTAGTGGGCCGCCCGCCTGCGGCGGCGCGCCTCGGGGTAGACCTCCTGAACGACCTCTTTGAATGCGAGGTCTTGTTCGTATTGTTCGCGCGTCTGTGTGACGATCACTTGCAGGACCGGCTGGGTCGCGACCATTGCACGCTCCGTCTGTATATCATCGACGTCCCTCTCGAAAGCACTGGGACGGAAGCAATTCAGTGCCTGGAAAACAGGGGTGTTGGGGCGGGAGAGTGGGCTTGTCGGGCGTGAGACCATGGGGCTCGAGGGCCTGGTGAACATGCCCCTGATGGAAGGCTGTGTGGCAGGACGGATGATGGTGCGGGTGATGATGAGGTCTTCCCGGTCAAACGTATCTACCTGACGCATCCCCAGAGCGGAGGAGCACGAAGGCGACGTTTCCGAACCACTCTCAGAGGTGGACGAAGGTGTCGTAAAGTATGACGACGAGGTGGTGGATGACGATGCCGATACTGTAGATTCAGAAGTGGATGCGGAGGAGACAGATTCTGCGGGGGTAGAGGTGATGGAGACTCTGCGAGAGGAGACTTCTAAAGGCACGAGGACCAATTCGTGGTCGCTCCAGACGCCACCGACGACTCCGCTTGGGGGTAGTTCTGGCTGAGACAGCCGTCGCAGAACCTGACCCATGTCCTTTTCGGTGGGGGTAATAGGGAGGTTAGAAGGAGTCTTCTGAGAGAAGGAATGAGCCGCGAGGTAAGAGGTGGTAGTGGTGAGAACCGACCTTGCGGCGCATGGGATCAAACCGCTGGGAGTCCATGACTTGATAACATGCAAGGCCCATGATCAAAGATAAGGGAAGATAGGGCGGACGGGATGTGTAAGATAGAAGACGAGAAGAGCGGAACTGAAGGAGCTGTGTTTATAAGGAGAAAACGTATCCATGACCACAACTCGTGGTGTGGACGTTGTGTACAAGTATCGCTTTGAGGCCATGATATTGATGCACTAAAGCGTCTATTTGTGACGCTTCGCGCCACTACAGCGGTTGCTTTGTCCCCGGCGCATTCTGCCACTCCCCGCTTTGGCGCCATTGTGTCTCTATAAGACTACAAATTGGATAGGATTATCAGGAGGACTCACAACGTATATATAGTAATGTCTGTCTAGACGGGGGAATGTCTGTCCAGTATAGCGCTACCGTCATAACACGCCTTTTTAATCTTAGGCGATGCAGAGACAGGTGAGCACAATACGCATCAGGTTCGACCTGTAGGGAAGCACGTGCTGATCCTGGGTCCAGATCCCGCAAGCGCGATCGATGAATGGTTTTCGCGAAGTACCCAGGCCCGCAAACACGGAGCTGATCAGCATGGAACCCACCACCTTCGTCATTCAGACAGCACGCAAGATTGTTGTGCCATGGCAGAAAGGGGTCTTGATATCAGTAAGATTGTCTCGCAAGGCTCCGTTCTGGGTTACCTATCACACCTCAGGTACCTCCAAGAAAACCGGCCATCGAACACTGCCCCCCTCTACACGAGGTCGGGTAGGACGTGATAAGGCATGGTGGCACCAAAATCTGCTAAATGCAATGTGCCACGGATGCTTTCATTTTGGAGCTATATCACAGTTTCCCAAACACTGCATGCTAAGTCGAGAAGAACCTGTTTAAGTTACTGTTTAAATTATAAGGCGTATTCTTGAGAGGCATGGTCTACCTGATCGGCTCATAACCAAATGATTTGCATGAAACTTTACAGCCCTGGCGCCATGCATGCATAAGGGTAGTAGACTGGGGATGGCGCTGGTGAAATGATGATCTCTTGGCTTGAATTAATGCTGGATCGACAAAAGTAAGATGCCGCATTGAAATTTGCTTGGAAGTCAATGTCATCACGTGATCTGATGACCGGTCTTCATGCACACACGTTGAAAGTACCTGATGGGCAGACTACCTCCTTCCTTCACATCCCTCTACCGTCTTTTCCTGCGTGCAAGTTCTGCGTCAGTTCTACACAAAAATGTGGCCCGAAAGCAGCTCCGCAGGCTCTTCCGGCCTGCATTTGACGCTGCAGCGCGGGTTGTAGGAGACCTTCAAAGCAATCAGCTCTCGCGCTCGGAAAAGATAAGACGCGAACGTTTTCTCAATATATTTCAGCAGCGAAGTACGTCAATTGATCGTTCCTTGCTTGTTCTGTCTCATTCGTCGCAGTGGATGGTACCCTGAGCCTCCTCCTGAACTCTGCGCAGTATCGTGGGGTCCCTCATCGAGTAATTTTCAACATGAGTCGGCTTCGGATTGCACACGCTATCTGGATCCATAGCAAGTATTCTGGGTCAAAGAATGCATGGAATCCGAACGTAACAGCCGCAGGCAACTCAAAGGCTCGTGCTCCTCAGCGCCCGCGTGAGATGGAAAGGCACCGGGTGCACGAGCGTTGCTGGGATGCTTTTGGGGAAGTAGTGAGGATGGCAGAAGGCAGACACAATCTATCCTTGGGCAGACTTCAGCTGAAACCCTGGACATTGGAGAAGCGGTCGTGACCCACACTCTCCCGCCAAGTGAAGTAAAGTATTGTTATTATCACTGATTGTGAGTAGTTGTCTTGACGATCACTCTGATATGGCATCACCTGCTTGTCAGATCTTATGACAGCGACTTTGCATAAACTTTGGTGGACACGGGATTGAATTTGTAGCGGTACGCCCCCCCGGAAAGAAACAATAGTCGTCCGGTGCCCTCTGCGGTTAGCCTGTGAATATCTACCCAAGGTTCGACACTCGGTGAACGTTGTTACAGCCACCCGTGTGCTTGTCCCAGTTCCTTTGATCTATTTGTCGATGGGTTATTGTTCATTGATCCGGAATTTCCGGCCACGTGACTTTGGTGGAGTCGTTGCAAACACGCTTCCAAAACAATAACTATTGTTTTGGTGTCAAGTCAAGCCCCCTCGCCCTTATTGCGTGCACGTGCCCTGTACGCATAAAAGACTTGCGATGGATCAAGGCAAGCATCTCGCTCCCGCGTAGCTGTGCTTCGCTGTACCTGTTTCGCTAACCCTTGGTATATGTATCACCATGTCATTTCAACCTTCTAGTCCGCGCGTTGCTGGTCAAAACTCGGACATTGTGGACATTCTTTTCCCTTCCTCTGAGGTACCCCGGTGTCTTCTAGATGTCGAATTTTTCCCTGTGCCAGACAAGCAAATGTACGGAGACAGTGAATCCATTAAGTCATGGATTGACGCAATTGACCGCGTGAGTCTCGTCGACTCACTTCCTCTTATCGTGGCTAACTGTGTCTTACAGACCAACACATTTGTCTTCAAGTCGGACGATCGCGATGGTGCCCATGTATCTCAATTCGCTACGCATCCTTTCAGAACCTGTCTCCCGCATTCTCCGTTCTCCGACGAGTTTGAATCGGAGAGCGATGTCTCGTTTTGCTTAGATGCATCGGCGTGGGCTCCAGAGGTATTAGCATCTTCCTACGACGACGACGGCGTTGAAAATCGCTCGGTGTCGTCTCTATCAGATCGTGACGCGCAATACATCACTATTCCTTCGGATAGTCCCTGGTACCGTCCACCATCGTCCAGCCCTGGGCCAGTCTCGGCCCACGAACTCACCACCGCGGCATACGCAAGCTCATGCTCCAGTGATTTCCGCCAGGCGATCGCCCAACAGGAGCTTCTCCTTGCCATTTTTTACGACGAGTTACGCAGAGTTGTACCCCACGACGATGGGACAGAATATGACCCTGATTGGCTAGAAGATTTGGATGTGGAACTCGTGCTGGCGCCTCTGGAAACATATGCAGACCTTTGCTGGGAATCAGCTGTCTGTGAAAAGTCACCTTCCCTGCGGGTGGACAGACCGGTACCTGATGTACCAACAGGATTTGACGAGGTTTACGGAGCTTGGTGAGCAACAAGGTGAGGACAATTTTAGTTGACTTGTTGACAAGATTCTAATGACCGGCATCTGTCGGATACTTAGCTAAATATCTGCCGTCCACTATTTTCGTTCGAGAAATGCATTATTCTTGCTGTCCATTGTCTCTTTATCACATCCATAAATCGCTCATTTTCTTCGCATTCTGGTATTCTTTTTTCCTTTTATGTGTTATCCTTGTAGGGTCTCGTCGGGGACATTGACATCCTGTACCATCATGTACGATACTTGAATTAAGTATGTTTGGTAGACGCAGAACGCCGTCACCAGAAGTCTCGAGATCGCAGAGGAAACTATCGAATCGCATCATCCAGCTTACACAAAATCACATGGACCTACAAGACGAAAGCCTGAGCGTAGAAAACGACCTCTTGAACCAAGCTTGGTGGAGTCAGTATCTGAAGGTTGCCCTTGACGCTGACAGTGAGGCATTGGGATCGGGGTACAGCTTCTCGCAGTCACAGTAGGACAGATGTCCTACTTTATGCAATAAGTATGGAAACCTGCAGCAAGTCAGTAAATCCCATGCAAGAGCATCATGGCTCAGATGACTACCAACTTGAAATCGAGGTATGGATGGCTGAGCGCTGGGCAGTGAGCACAGTAATTTTACAAAGTCAAATTAATGTTCGATGTTCATTTACCCAATTACATAATCATGTAAACTGGTTGTGGACGGTACAAAACATACTGCATCATGGACCGTAGCGATGTAAACGATTAACCGGAACAAAGTCAGGACAAGAGCTCAGGTTACAACTCCTCCTCTTGGCTAGAAGGGATATACTCAGAATCGGAGAGAGTACGTTTCTTGCCTCTAAAGGAGTCCAGATACCAGGTTTGGTAGCGCTCAAAGGCACAGTGTGACTTGGCTTCAGTGAGTGATGAACGAAAGTGATCCCAGGTTGGAGGGAGAACGATTGGCATGGTGAAGAGGCTGGCATCAACAGGAATTTGGATCTGCTCATAGACACTCTGATGGGTCTCCATGATGGCTGCCCTGATTGCAGCCAAACCTCGGTTCATGACTTCTGCTACATGGTTCATATCTGAACTGTCATCTGAGGCTGGGAGTTCCTGCCAAATGGTTCAGTCAAATGAAACTGAAAAAAAGTGATGAACATACCCCATAAGCACTCCACTGCGTCTGTGTGATCGATTCAGGGTTAATTTCAAGCTTGCCATTGTCTTTCCTTAACCAGACATAATACTGGACGTGGCTGATGTTACACCAGGTGTGCCCACCCACAGTGACTGGACCCATGAACTCTTCTGGCCATGACTCCACCGGTGCATGGTCATTCTTCCATGCTTCCTCCTCTTCACATGATTGGAGAAACTGTGGTAAGTCAAGAGGAAAAGGGTCTCTTGCAAACCTCTCCCATGCAGCAGAGGTAATGCCAGGGGAGTGAAATGCGCTCTGTTCATGAATCTGAAGAAGGAATACCATACGGATGTCGGGGAGAGCAGCAGCTAGGCTTTTTGCTTTCATGAAAAGGCTATCAGTGCATTGTGAAAAGGCACATTCGAAAATCAGAAGGTGCTTGAGTAGTTTGGCTTTCATAGAGCTGACAGAGACAAGTAGGTCTGGGATTCCATTGATAGTCTTTGTAACAATCTTGTAGTTGGTACTGGTGGAGACCCGAAGACGTTGTGAATGGGAAGCACTTTCATGCTCTCTAAATAAGACAGCAAGTTCTTCGATGGGTGCATCGTGGGTGCGACTTGGCAATTGGATGATTACCATCCCATCCTCCACAAGATATGTCAGCCTAGGAAAAATAAATATATTAACAGTTGAACTAATCTTAGTATCAACAACCCATATACAATGGATCACTTACCTTGGTTTGTGTAAGAACTTGACGGAGTTATTCTCAACAAATTGGGTCAACAAGAGAAAGGTGCTGTACGAAATACCCGAGAGTATCTAGTATAAACAGTAAGAACTAAGAAATAACTAGACCTAATGATCTGACCGACTTACCTCACACTCCCTGTGTTGTAAACTAAGAGCCCGTACAGCTGCTGATAGCTTGATGACAGCTACACACAATTAGTCAAAAAAGTGATAAATGGAGGCGTGGCTTGGAGGATATCACATACCAGACTGTTTCAGCGCACCACTTGTCATCCGTAGATGCGGCACGGGTAGTAACTTGAAGGTCACATGTGGGAAGCTTTCCCTAACCCCAGAACAGTCAGTAACCGTGCTGTATGCATGTACTGAGAGGGGTCCAGTCTGAGCCTGATGGGTGTGGTGACCACCTTGAGACTTGCTTGGTGGGGATTCCAAAGGTTGTTGGAGGACACATTCTGTAACAGTGTTTGTCGACATAGAAGCTGCCTGAGAAATCGATGTTGAGAATAGGGTATCAAGTCAACGAGGAAAAGGGGTTGCGAAAACACACTATGACAGAGTTGGCTGAGCGCTCGACTAGTGCATAATGGGCCCTGCAGGCGTGACGCGGCCAGACGACGATGCAAAATACCAGGCCACCAGAACTAAGAATCAGAATTGTCACTGAAAATTGCATGGCAACTTAGTTTAGTCCTGCGAGTACATGGAACGTCAAGTGTGAAATCATCGATGGTTATGAATTAGACGCTTTGCTCTGCTCTGAGTCCTCTTCATCATCCACTCCAAAAAAATCATCACTTTCAACATCATCGGTGTGGGTCCGGGCCTTGATTGAAGGAGCTACGTCAGCTCCTCTTCGGCTGTATACAATTTGCCTGTTTTCTCGTCCTAGCTTCCCTAGTTCGTTTTCGGGTTCGATGCTTAGTTCCCCGCATTCCATTTGTTGACATATCGTTTCGCGAACTTTCGATCGTTCTTCATTGTCGTCCGATGATGCAGCAACCGGTGCAGCGGTAGAACTAGACCTGCGGACTTCAGGCGGGAACAACGAGACGTATTTCTTAGTTTTAGGAAAGTGCTAAGACGTCATCAGTGGTTGAGACGAACAATTTTCATGTCAAGTTACCAAAACATAGTTCAGGTCCACCCTCAGATCAGCCAGTGCTGACTTGAGCTTCTCCACCTCCTTGGTCTCCGAGGTTGCTATGCTACGTTTCGTCTGGTTTATTTTCCGAGCTACCTTTTGGCGTTCTAGGTACAAGGGGATAGTCTCACTCATACAACTCATCATCCGATTGTGACAAACTCACCAAAGAACTTGACTTTATGATATTTCGTTGCATATTGACGTTCCTTTCGAGATTGCTCAGCGCGAGCGAGGTCAGCCTCGAGAGCTTTCAGGCGACGTTCCGTTTCCACCCGCACATCCGCTGCCAAACTATCCTTTGCGAGAAGTCGTTTTGTTTGTCGGAGGGCTGATTTGAGCTTCTGAACGCCAGGAAGAATATCCTCGTGCGTTGCTCGTCGCGGCTTATAGGAGTATGGGTGATTTCTGGACTCTTTGTGTAATCGTGCCTTTGAAGGACCTGCCACGAACGTAGACTCTCGTTTCGCTCTTGAGGGTGCCATCTCAGAAGGACTGGCCAGTTGCGACTCGCAGGGTGGAAGCAAGTCTTGATGGAAAGTTAGGGTCTGAGACGCTGAGTCACCTTTGTTACACACACACAACTTGTAAAATTCCTCGATTATTTGTTGAACTCCACAGCACTCCTCCCGATGCGAAATCTAATGTTATCGACTGTTCAGACATCCATCTTACAGGCGGAAGATGTGATACAATTCTCAAGTCCAACATCCGACGATGTTTCTGCCGTTCTCGGTGCGATCGCATTCGACCTCGACCGGGATGCAGCTTTCGCTGGGACAGAGTCGTCGCAAGGCGTAGTTTTGGTCTGGAGAACGTCGGAAAGCATTCCTCCGACTCCCGGAAATGGTTCCTTCGTATTTTGTGGCTCGTACACTTCCCCGAATGCTGGGATAGCGAGTCTCAGGGTGCTCTCCGAGTCCAATCAATTTGTACTTGTGACGCTTGCAGGAGATATCGTGGTGTGGGAGCTTGACGAGTCGGGAGACTTTGTTGTAAGTGATCAGAGTGTAGCTACTCTCTTCCTGACCGTCGTTTCAGGGGGATGCTGATGTTCTGGGTACAGTGGAGTCAGGAATCGCAGCCGTGGCTTGGAGCCCTGACGACTCGCTGTTGGCAGTGGCTACTGGTGTGTTATCAGTTGCTCTACGCTCTCACAGATGGTCAATTTATCCATCGACGTAGACACCAACGTAGTTCTAATGACCTCAACTTTCGATGTCCTGTCCGAGGTCCCAATTGAGACTAACGAATTTGGGGAAGGCAAGACTGCCCTCCGGTCTTACCCAATGCTTAATGATGATTCTGATTTAGATACTCCTATAAATGTCGGTTGGGGTTCCAAAGAAACTCAGTTCCACGGATCGATAGGCAGGGCCCACCTCAAGGTTGATAAGGATCAAGCAAATGTTGAACGTGAAAGTCTTGTTGACAATGATCGGCCACGTATTACCTGGCGTGGAGATGGCGCCTACTTTGCGATTTCTTCACGATCGTCTCGTTCGCGACGCGTGATCAGGGTGTATTCCCGCGAAGGTCACCTTCAATCGACTTCTGAAACAGTATCAGGTCTCGAAGCAAGTGCTGCGTGGAGACCGAATGGTGGTTTGATCGCATCTACGCAAAATGAGGTCCGGTCGGGACCTCAGGATGCTCGAAAAAGTGGCAAATACGATGTTGTATTCTTCGAGAGGAACGGCCTTCGACATGGCGAATTTAGTCTGCGACGGCCACTTGAGGACGACGGATCAGGATATAAAGTCAAAGATCTCGTATGGTCTCCTGATTCTGTTGTCCTCGCAGTGTGGATCGAGAAGCTGGACGGTGACATTGTGCAGTTGTGGACGACTGGGAACTATCACTGGTAGGTAGCATTGTCGATTACTTCATACCTTTTCCTCTGTTGACTCTTCCTGGAACATATAATATAGGTATCTCAAGCAAGAGGTCCGGGCTCCTGGTTATAGTCACTTTACGAGTGTTGCATGGCATCCAGAAACCTCGTTGAAGTTGCTAACGACGACCGCATGTAAGCCCATTCAGTAGTTGTTTATGCACGTCCATGTTCAGTCTAATTCACTTCAGCGCAACTCATTTCTAGAACGTTCGCATGGGAAACCTGCGCTGGTGCAAATGCTACTGGTTCTGTTGGGGTTGTTGACGGAGGTTGTATCCCTTTCGTTAGGGCGCAATTTCCATTGATTTACCAATCCATCCAACAGATGAAGTTCTACTTACGCCTTTCCGCACCCAAAACGTCCCCCCTCCAATGTCGTCCTATCAACTCAAAACATCGCTGCCCATTTCTTCCGCCGATACTCCCTCGGTGCAGACACCGGTTCATATCTCACTGTCCCCGTCGAGTGACCTTTTGGCATCTTTGTGGCAGAACGGCCGCGTTTCTGTCTGGTCACTGAATACGAGGATAGGACCAGGAAAAGATAAGGTGATGGATCCCACGCTCGTTTGGATGGCAGACCTACGAGATGGAGAAAGGTTCTGGAGACAAGTGTCTGTGTCTGATGTGACCGGAGGTAAAGAGCGTACTGTGAGGGTGACATTGCTTGGTTCAGAGAGATGCTCCGACCATGTCGCCGTTCACGAGATTTCAATCGCTGATGCCACTGATGACAAACCCGAGAGAGAGGAACGTTTCCTTGTCATGCTGCCAGGAGTTAATGGTCGACTCGTTGCGAGCTACGTTCACCTGCTCCCGGTTTGGCAGAACATCAACGGAGAAATATTTGAAGGTCGAGTCACTTTGCGACTTGTGTGCATTTGTCCTGACATTGGTACCAGTGGATTACACCCGAGATATTGTTTCGCCGCTTTGCGCCTTTCCCGAACACTGCTTCTGGGCGACATGCTCCGTGGTAGATGACACTCGATTGTTTGTCGGCCACGCATATTCAAGCAAATTATATTGGGTCGCCCCTGGGTCGCACCCGGTGCTACTTGCAAGCAACGTCAACTCCTTCGCCATCGCATCAACCTTCGTGATCTTCACAACTGCAATGCACGATGCCCAATTTGTTCCTGTCACGACGTTGATAAAACATTTGCAGAACATGAAAACAGAAGAGGACGAGCTATCTCTGGCAAACGGAACCTCAACTACGCAGCTGTCGAGCCACACATGGGAGAAGCGCCGTGTCGAACGAGGTTCCAAAATTGTGACAGTTGTGCCTAGTACAATGAGCCTGGTACTGCAGATGCCAAGAGGGAACCTGGAGACGATCAACCCTCGTCCTTTGGTCATGGAAGTCGTGAAGGCTGATCTTGACTCGTGTGTAGACAATGTTTCGCACCGTGCCTTACACTCAGTTTGGTTACAGAGGGCGGTGGCAAAAAGCTTTCGCGTCATGCCGGAAGCATCGAATCGATCTCTGTATCATTGTGCAGCACAACCAGGACGCGTTCATGGCAGGAGTGTCCGAATTTGTCGATCAAGTCCAGGATATCGACTACATTAATTTGTTCCTAACTAACGTTGGGTCAGTCTCACTTTCTTTGACGCCTAGTGTCCCATTCCTGATCTACGCAGGCGAAGCCAACTCGCGCAAAAGGCGATTACTGATGTATGCGACGCCGTACGCGGTGAACTTGAAATCAAAGACATCACCAAGTATGTCAACTCTATTTTGACCGCACATGTGGTCAAATCGCCACCGGACCATGAGGCTGCACTCGCCATGCTGCTTCGCCTACGAGGTTGACATTTTACTGTGCGCGATTTTCAACAATGCTTATGAACGTTTTTCAGATTCGCAGCCAGACCTGGTCGAGGATGCTGTGAAATATATTATTTTCCTCGTGGACGCCGATAGACTCTTCGACACTGCCCTTGGGATGTACGATTTCTCACTGGTATTGATGGTAGCCCAGCACGCACAGAAGGTCATCCCGTTCAAGTTAAATGACTGGATCTGCCTAACCTGTCATCGTTTCAGGATCCGAGAGAATATCTCCCTTTCCTGCGAGAACTGAGAACTCTCCCCCGATATTACCAACACTTTAAAATCGATGATCATCTTCGAAGATATGGGAAAGCACTATCAGACCTCAATCTTGCAGGTCGGGCGAATTCTTCAAAACTTGCCGGTCACTCACACCTTTGATAGGCCCCGATCATTTCCAGGAGGCTCTTGAATACCTCGAGCGCCATCAGCTATACGAGGAAGGTCTTTCAATTTGGCAAGGTACGGAGCGACACCAGGTCAGTCCTTCTCTATGTCCTGAAAGAGTATTTGACTGATGTGTCCCGAGGCCGTCCTAACCACGTATGGCAGTTGGCTTTTCGAACGGAGGGACTACAGGCAGGCAGCTCTAGGTGTGGAGCCATTTTCCAAGTTGAGCTGGCGCTAACTCTAACTGGGCCGGGATATATCAGCGTTTATCGAGGCAGGTGACTTCCGAAAAGCGATGATTGCACACGAAAGGGCATTAGAATGGCAGGAGCTTTTTGATATCTCAACAAGGGAAAACGTGTCCGGAGAAGAGGTCAAAGAGATTGCCTATCGCATCTCTGGTCTGTTTTTGGGCGGGTGTTTGAACTTACCCAGCTTATGCTGTTTACAGAGGAGCTTTTGTCAAAGAAGCGTTATCTTGAGGCGGCACGAGTCTTTATCGATTACGCCGGAGATATTCGACAAGCAGTCATTGTTCTTGTTCAGGGCAACGAGCTTTCAGAGGCACGGAGGATTGTGAGCACATCAGAGCCCCTTGGTCAATACCTCGTTCATCATGATCCCATCTCTGACAGGTATCGTTGCACTCAACGTCTGAGCTCTTTGAGGACGTGATACTCCCAGGGGCACTCGAGACCCGATCACAACTCGCAGATGATCTCACAGAGATGCGCGACCAGCTTCGCAAACAGATTGCTCGAGTGCAAGAGCTTCGTATCAAGAAAGCAGAGCAACCAGGTACGCCTTTCCCATCTGACCGTTCTGAAGTCAATGTCATCGATAACACGGACTACCAAGATGCCTTTTATGGCACCGAGGACACAAATATCCATAATGTGGACGTGATGACGGACGTCTCGATGGCGCCGACAACATTCACGAGGTACACGGTTGCGCCATCTGTCACGTCCAAGGCATCCAAGTAAGCAAGACTCCCTTTGATGGTGTGAGCAGGTCTTTGGACGCTCTATACTCAGGCATAGTTCCAAAACGAAGAGAAAAATGGAACGCAAGGTTGGGTCTGGGCGGAAAGGCACGGTGGACGAGGAAGAATATCTACTCAGGTCAATCTCGAAACTGGCCGCGAGGTGGACGGTGACCCAAGGTATGTCCTCTGCGGGTTATGTCGAGTCTCCCCAAGCCACGATGCTGACCACTCGTAGGCGAAGTCAAGAAGCTGCTGCCTCACCTGCTGCAGTTTTCGAAGGCGCACCGCGCGGAGGGTGAAGCCCTGCAACAAGACTTGTTTGCGTTCGACACGGAGCTGCGGGAGGCAATTGAGGAGATCTGGAAGAAGCCTGGGGTCGAACAGGAGCATGCTGTAGACTCTTGGGCGGCTAGGATGCAAGAGAAGGAAAAGGGCCGTTCGATGGACCCGATTGAACGCGTGCAAATGCCGGAGATGGGGGTCGCCGAGTGGAGACTCGACTTGCTACGAACGAGGTAATGTTGTAGAAGAGATGTGTAAGTTACGGCACATGGTTGAACGACTTGAGTGTGGAAACTAAAAGCCTAGGGTACACTGCGGTAGCATCCTGGCCGGCTTGCATTTCGACGTGAAAAACAAAAGCCTGACCGTGACACTCCTATAGAGCTAGGCCTCGGACCCAGTTCCTACGACTTCACAGTACTAGTCGCAATGAGTGAGTAGCCCGTCCGTTTACATTTCTTTGATACCTTGCCGTTGATCTCACAATGATTGTATAGTAGGTACGTGTTTCTCGGAGATGGGCTCCTGCCTGTGTCAGCACAGCCCAACGTCCCGCCCTTGGCAAAACCTCTGTCGCAGACTTCGAAACGATCCCGATGGTGGCTCCGCACCCCTCTCCAGTGTCCTACACGGGGTGCAAGTTCTACCAGCTTCGGAACCCGGTATCAATCTACAAGGTCCACCCGGACGACGCCAAGGGGCAGTGTTTGGAGGCGAATCGCCGGAAAGAGATTAAGGAACCGGAGACTACCAAGATCCGCGACTTGGCAGAAAACCTTCAGGATGGCCACGTCTACTTAGCGATCAGCATTCCCAGTCGTAAGTATTATACCGGGGCCATCCGAAATGTGGGATGGGACCATCGCGTATTGTGCCTGTGTCTCGAATTAGTTTCAGGACTCGGTGGCTGTGGAGTCTGATCGTTCTGGTCTTACTTTGTGCCGTTTCTTTGTCTGATTTGAGAGACGGGAGGACGCAATTTCTGAAGCCACCTCGGAGTCAAAGTTGATACGGTCACGGTTGCCCTGGTGGCATATCGTCATTCCACCGTGAGTCGTGACAGTTCGCCTTATCTAGAACAGTGTTTGTGTGTGAGCTCAGTTTTCACAACGGACACTCCGTCGAATGACACATTTGCACCTTCATCGACCTCGCTTTAACTCGCAACCGAGCTCAGTTTGTGATCTCGTCGCAAATGAGACACTCTGACTCGGAGGTGGACATTCCCCGACGGTACGTTGTGATCTCGTTCGTCGAACGTTTTTTTAAATTTCCGCGCAAGGTCACTGTAACTCCGCGTCTTCCTCCCAGAGTCTCCTCGGAGGAGTCACGGTGTAAATTCATCTGCGTAGGAAGTTGGTGCCGACACGCAGGTATCTTCAAGTTGTTATGGGGCAAGCATCGTGGCGCCAGCGTCATTACATGAACGCCATTTGCCACCACCGCGTGCAAGATGAGTCCATCGTGACTTGTTGAGCTGCAACTTAGCCAGAACTCGAAGATGAGGCTGATTCAAGTGTTTCGAATGTAGATACCATCAAGTATCCTGGGCCGTGGCCCGTCACAAGATCACATGCCCCTCAGAGGCCTGGCACAGTACGGTCCGGATATGAACCTTCCAGTTTCGGGAGTACGTGGATTAACATCGCCGACCTGTACCTCGCTGTGATCTCAGATGAGACAGACCACCAACATTGGGTAACTCAACGTTTGTGTAACGAAAAAAAGAAAAAAAAAAAAAGAAAAAAAGAAACAAGATCAAACTCAACAATGATCATATCACCGTGTGGTCAAATCACACGCGCTGTGATACGAAACCTGACTTCAAGTCTATTCAACCTGTTCAGGGGTCCTCGCATTGTCGGCTCAACAAACTCTCCATAAACAGGTGCGGTTCGTAGCCGTATGGCTCTCTTCCAAGGGAGTCACGTTCATGGACAAAAGTGACTCGAATATCGCTACTGGAAATTGTCGCTCACACCTGTTGGATTTTAGCAGTGTTCTTGTCCTAACGATGTCCGTGTAACGTGACCAACTCTTGCCTTTTTTTTTCGTGCTACTGTCAAGAAGTACACTGTCGGACTGAATCGTCGACTCAAGTGCGGTCGAATCGACGTATGAGCCGTCGGACGAGACGACAAAACAGGGATAACATATAACAACTCGGGACGAGGACGACCGGTAGGTACTCAGGGTCGAACACATCCCGTTAATGTCCTCCTCCTCGGCGCATTGAGTGCCTCCCGACTTTGCGAACACGATTGGAAACACGGTACCCAGCGGGTATACACCCAGCCCCACTCGGACGTACCCGAAGCTCGGAACTGATATCCACGGGCGCCGACGATCCCGTCAATCGCACCGTGCGGCTCTAAGCTCGTCCCCCGCACGACTTTGCTTATGCGTTGGTCTTGCTCGGAAGATACCAAGGCTGAGGAACTTGCTACCTAGCCAAGCCTGAGCCGGCCATCGCTTACCGCTTACCCGTCCCTTTTTCATTGACGGATTGTATCCGGCGCAGTATCCATACCTTCTCGTCCTCTCCACCTCCGCGTCCGTGCTCCGATCAATTGCAACCGTAGCAGTGTATCCGGTGTGGTCATCGCTCCGGAATAGCCGATTTGGACTGCGCGTTTCGGGTTGCTGACACGTCCGCGCCCCGTCTCTGACACAAACCCCTGCGGATGCGGTTTGCCAGACTTGAAAATCAATATGATGCAGAGGTCATGATCATGCCAATGGGGCTGGGACGGCTGCCACCCTCCCCCCACACATCTCGGAATCCGCCTTCGGATGCAAATGGTTTCGTTCTTCCGCCAGATCGTGGTTTTTTTGAATGGGTGCCAAGATACACCGTTCGTGGCAGTACCGTTGGCCGTGCCGACCAACACGGGTCGGGTCGTGCCTGCCTAGTACCAAGCAAAGGAAACGCCACTGGTCCCGACTCTCGAGAGTGCTATTAAATCTTTGATCCACAGCCAACATAAAACCGACCGCCGTTCCAGATAGATCGAGATGTGTTCCATTCGGTATCAACAGAGTCCATACATCACGGTATTATATAAGAAACCGAGGTCGTTTGTATCATAAGTGTGTTTTCCGGGTCGTCAAAGCGGGTCAGAGGGGTACTATGAATACATTGTCGATAGCAGACATTAGATGCATTGAGTTAGTGAACGAATCTGAAAGCGTGAGCAGTTGGAGCAGGTGCGCGACAGAACTTGTGAAAACAAGAGATGGAACAAGTGCAATGATGCGGTTTCGCCGTGTTCGGGGAGGCGGCGTCAACACGGTGTCTGTAGCAAGTTTGAGCACTCATGTGCCAGGGGTATCCACCGTATCACCACGCGGTGCCAATGGTCATCGTTCGGGCATGTTGTCGAGTGCTTCAACATCAGATACATCTGCAAATAAAGTTAAGGCACACAAAACAACAATAGCCGAACGTTCCCACCTATTGGTGACCGGAATACCCGAACCTTTCAATGACGACGATCAGTGGGGAAATCACGGATAAAAACACGACAAAAGGTGCCTCACATGAGGATGCAGGGTGGTCCCATGACCTTCTGACCGTGACCGCACTAGACTCCTTGAGCGCTGATCGAAGACATATGACTCTGAGCTGGGCGTTTCAGCACCGTGAGAACGCCATGCTTGCATTCGGAAATTCCCTTCGGGTAAATTGGGACCCGCGGTGCTTGACGGATCCTCCGCTTCGTACTCGGGTGATGCATCATGTCCCGAATGTAATGAAGGTTGTTCCGAGCGTGCCCGATAGATGGGTATCACCTGGTCCTTTGGAGAAGCGGGGCGTTGGTTCGAGACAACAGGCGGCCGGTTCAGGTGGACGGACGAGGGTGATTTCATGCCAGTAATGACGGTGTACCCAAGTTCTTGCATCAGCGAACGGGGGAAAAAAATCTACAAAATATTGTTATTCAGTATATGAAGTACACGAGAGTGCGGGAACGACATACGAGTAGAGTTATCGCAGACGAAACGAATGAACCGATGCCTCCAACCATCAATAAGAAGTCTGGCCAGCACCATTATTGACCCCATTCTCTCGGCGAGTGAGAGTGCTTACCTGGCCAAAACCTACACAAGGAGCAAAGAGTGAGACATTGCAGAGGGTACATCACCGTAAACACTTACGCGCTGCTGTTGATTGCGTGATTCCCTTGTACACCATCTAGGGATAATACAAACAACGGGACAGAAAAAAAGAAACGATAAACGATGCGTCCAGCCTAGATCGGCAACGTTGGTGGATTAAGAATGCATGGACACCATATACTCACATTAAGCTGATAAAAGTAGACAAGACGAAGAACTACATTGGGAGCGGCGCCGTCGTCCTTTACGCGGCGAATAAATGCAGGAAATCGTGCGAAAACGTAAAGGAAGGCCAGAGATGTCGCGGTAGAGGCAGAAGATCCGACTAGAAGTGTCCACGCAAGGCACTAGAGGAATCATATGAACATTGTGGAGTCGTCAGGGACAAAATCACGGTAGTTACCGAGTCGAGTTGTCTCCGCGAGATGAACGTTGTGAGCGGCATCCCGATCAAGGCGAACAATGTGCCTGGCGCCGCGCAATCAGCGAATCAATCTTTTTCAACACAAGTAACTATGGTGGAATACCCCAGCGCCAGAATCTGAACTCGCCGCTTTCAAACCACAGCCTTGTGGTAGGGCCTTGGTTTTGGAGGAATAGCCAGAAAGTGAACTCTGCGTTGCGCAGAGACAATCAGCGGGGTGCGAGGGGACCATTGAGAGCGGGCTTGCCTTCGAGGTGGGTAACACTGTATGTGAGGTGATGTTCAAACGGTGAGCAGAAGAAGGCGACGGAGGACTGACAGTTCGCAACCCCATGCAACGCTGAACACGAGTAAGAGCGGGAGTATCCATTTTTTGTTTGCAGCCGAGTAGTACTCGAGTGGTACTGGTGTTACTGGCAGAGGGGATCGGCGGACAGATGAAAGAAGTAGAGGACAATCTCACCCTGGCCCTCTGTCGTTATCATGAAGCCTGGAACAACGGAGGGTGAGAAGCGACGAAGGGGAACCCAGATGGAAACGCGCCTTCCTGAAACTTTAGATAGGTGAACGCAACGGTAAAGAAGACGAGACAGATGAGGGTTGCTAGGTAGGTGTACTGGCAGGGAGGGTGAGAAGAGAAAGGAGCGAAGTAGAGAGACGTACGCTCATGAAACGCTTGAAGGCGCCGGGTTTCCTGCCGTCCTGGTGCCATTTGAGGCAGTGGAACTTGTCGTAGCTCCAAAGATGAAAGAGGTGGAAGGTGAAGAACTGGATGTGGAGGAAAGTTGGTATGAGAAATGTGGAGGATGGGACTGACTGACCAAGGTAGAGAGAATGGACCAGAGAAGGTAAGCAGTCGGGGAACCGCCCGGCATGGGGGAGGACGGGAGGAGGAGGAGGGCGGGGAGGTTAGGCGGGGGGGAGGGAAGAAGTAGTATGTACAGTAAATAAGGATGAATGTTCCCCGCAAAGATGCAGTGTTCGACATCTTGGCGGATTCCGAATGCCGATCGCCGAACTTGCGCCATTCAAAACGTTTCGACCATCAGATCTCCGTCTAACTCTCACTCTCGAATTCTCGTGCTAATCATACAAATGTTTCAAACTGCTACAGTCATCTAAGCAACCTTAACAGTCGTGGCCGCGCTTTTCTCAACCTCCTCGCCAAAAATGTTGATGTCCCACTTGGGCTTGTACGTGGCAGGGGTGTTGTATCTGAGATCGGATCAACACTCAGCAACAAAAAGCTTCGAAAGAGCGCACCGTCTGATGTTACCGTGTCCAATCGCTGTCACCTTTTCATAGTCTTCCTTGCTCAACTCGACTTGCTTAAAGTTGGAGATGATGCGGCCTGACGGAACATCAAATTCCAATCTGTCTCGAGAGACGACGTCCATCACTTACCCTCTTGGACACTCTTGGGAATAACGGAATACCCACGGTAAGCGCCCCAGGCAATCAGCACCTGGGCGGGGGTTGCATCGAGGCGCTTGGCGACCGATTGGACGACAGGGTGCTCGGTGAGCATGGGAACACCAACCACTGATGACGACATCAACAGAAATCTTTTGCAGGCCGAAGCGAATGAACCCACAGTTGTTTCCGAGAGGGCTGTAAGCTGTCAGGTGGATCTGTTTCTCTGCACAGTATGCGACGAGATCGTCTTGCGGAAGGAGAGGGTGGGCCTCGATTTGGTTGGCTGCCTAAAACGACACAATCGGATAAGCACCGAAACGGAACAAGTTTAGAGAAGAACGCACCGGAACGACACCGGTGGCACCAATAATTCCTTGCAGTTGAGCGACGGTAAAGTTTGAGACACCAATTGCCTTGACCTGGACAAAGAATGAGTCTAGTTCCGGGTGGAATTGCGCATATAGGGTACCTTTCCCGTCTCTCGTAGTTTAATCATGGCCCTCCAGGTGTCAACGAGGGACGTTTGTGTGTCGAGTTCGACCTCATCCGCGGACTGATTAACAGGGACGAGACCCTTTCCGGGCACGAACGCGACGGGCCAGTGGACGACTGGATTGTGGCTCATCAGTAAAAGGGGTGGATATATGCGTCCCAAACGCACGGTAGAGATCAAGGTAGTTGATACCGAGTTGCTCAAGGGTCTCGTCAAGGGCGGCCTCGACGAGATGAGGCTGGTGAGAGGAATTCCAGAGCTTGGAGGTGATGAAGAGTTCCTCACGCGAGACGACGGAAGGGACGACTTTCTTGAGGGCACGACCGACCTCGTCTTGGTTCTGGTATATCCTGGCCAGGTCAAGGTGGCGATAGCCATTTCGAACAGCGATCTCGACCTGGATGGCGGAGTCAGGGAGATCGGCGACAGGGACAAGGACAAGATGACGAACCGCATTCTCGACTTCGTTTGGTTTCGATAGCCACGTCCCGAGACCAATCTGGGGGATGGTCGCACCGGTGTTGAGAGAGAGCACTTTTCCAAGGGACATGTTGAAGGAAAGATGCGTAGATACATTCTCCCCTCCCCTCTTATACTCATACCTTTATTGCGGTCCGCGTCCCGCTCGGCCCGTGGCCATTCGACGACAACATGATAGCAAGGCGGCCCGCTGTTGGATGCGGGACTCCGAAAATTGCAATCTAATCATAGATATCGAATCCACCGACGCGTGCAGCGAGCAACATCAATTACCCCAGCAGAGTGGTGGTCTTAGATCAAACGTTTCCATGATGCAAGACAGCGCTATTCGCCAAGTCTGCGAGCCGCGCAGAGTTCAATTTGCTTACTAGATGGGCAAAGAACCCAGATTAAATGATCGTTCCGTATGGCGCGTAGGATAAGTATAAAACGAGCTCGCCGGGCATATGCACGACAAGTAGCGACCAAGCTTTGGTCGTTCTCCAGTGTCCCAATGGGCGGGTAAACTTTGGATGAACGGATTCAGGAGTCAATATCGCGTCATATATTTTTCCGAAAGGAAAAAAAAAAAGGCCAGAGGCGAACAACGCCATTGGCAGAGTTGCAAAATCCAAACAGATGCTGGTTCCCATTGCGAATATCGCGTGACACGATAAAGGAGTTGAGGGTAGTCCTCCGAGCAGGAACAAAGCGAGCCACGGACTCGAATGTTTCCTTTGTCCACGGGTTACGGGCGGAGATTGAATTAGGCAGCCTTGTCCCGCTCGCCCCACACAGCGTCACTGAACTTACGTCGCGCTTAGCGCGTTCAGCGACCATGAATGTGAGCAATTTATCACTACTATCAACACAACAAGCTAACCGTCCAATGTGTCGTAGAACCTCCTCCGGACACTGACAGAAAGTCAGGTCCAGGCGACTCCTGACCTGAAGCTACTGTTAAACACAGTCAAGGATGTCAGGGTATGCAACGCTGTCATCCTCCCACCACAGTTACCTGACGTATGCACCAGCGCCAGGGGTATGACAACAAGGTCTCCGAACCATTCTACGAATCACTCGAGGGGCTGCTACACGACCTCCGAACAGTCACTATGGTGCGTGTGACCCACCGCCCCCATACCCAGCGCCCCTCCTGATACATGCTGCCAGGATAATCATGATGCGGAAGCGTTCCTCAAGCCAGTCGCAAAATCGGATGTTCCAGATTACTATGACGGTGGGTGTCTCATCCGTCTTCTCATAGCTCTCTCTTATGCCACCTGTTGGCTTCATAGTGATATCCAATCCTATGGATCTACAATCAATGCTTAAGAAGGTAAAGGCGAAGCAGTACAAGTCCAAGCGCGAGTTCAAGGACGACCTTGACCTTATCTGGTCGAATTGCTTCACATATAACGCGACGGAGGTGAGTCTCTCAATCATCGTCCTTTTCTTCTATTAAATCCCATTATCCATTGTTCCTTGTCTTTCATTGTCACTGCCTACCTTCTCCGACAGGATCACCCCCTTCGACAATGCGCGATACGCTTAAAGAACAAGGCTGACGGACTCCTCGCGAATATAACCGACCGCAAGGACCGTGTCGATCCCACTATACCCCCGGATTTCTCTGCATCCCTCCCTTTTCGGCCTGTTGCGCGACCAAAGATCAACGGATATTCATCGCATGATCATATCAAGGCATCTCCTGTGTCGCAGTCCTTTCCAGGCGCCATTGCGGTATCTCGTCTGTCTTCGATCAATGGCATACGGCCTACCCCGGGTATCTCCTTCAAGAAAATGGGCATGGACGTACCGTTTGGAGATACACCTGCACTGGTACGTACCCCCGATGGAATGGCCACCTTCCGATCCCTTGATATCGAGTTGGATGGACTTGGTGAACCTGGCCCATCTACCCTTGCCCATGCAAACGGTCATTTGCATCAAGGTCTTATTGAGAGACTACGGGGCTATGTGGTGACGCCGGAATGGGAAAGCGAGAGCGAGGATGAGCAGTTGGCAGGTGTCAAACTAGAGAATAACGCAGGACTGAAACGCAGACTACCGTGAGTGTTCATTCTTGATTCCAGACTGAACCTCCGAACACCGAACCTCTTTCCTGAACCACTCAGCAATGGTATTCACAATCGTCCTCGGAAACGCATACGACTCACCCCTCCCGAGTCGGATGATGAAGGCGTTATTAGAGAAAGGAATAGAAATGCTGCCGAGCTCTGGTGGTCTGCCGCACAGTCCGATGCATTACTTGCCAATGGTCTTCCTTCTCTCGTCCAATTTCCTCCCTCGCCATCTTTGAGTTACCCACATCTTCAGGTTAAAGCCAAACCGGGTCCTTTGAGGCCACCAAAGCGAAAACGCCTAAAGAAAAAGCTCCAAGCTCCTATTGCGCCGCCAAATACTCTCCTTGGTATAATGAACTCCAACATTAAAACGCTGAAACGCGTTCGGAGAACGCACACAAAATTTGCGGCATTGAACCTCAATGCCGAGGACGGTGGTGGTTTGGGGACTGATGAACCGCCAGAATCGGCCGAAGATGATCCCGTGGACGAGTTTGTTGATGAACGGCCGTGGCAAGTGCTGGTAGGATTGAAGAGTGGTGACATAGAGAGTGGTATTGAGTTGGGAGGTGAGCGGGGAGTCCATTGTTTACGGTGGATGAACGGGAAGGTGCTAGAGCATGCTGGATTCCAAGGTGAGTGCGCGCAGTGGGATCGCCGACCAGCAGGACACGAACACTGAATTTCTGGATCTTCGCAAGGTACCTCTGCTTCAACCCTGGACGTTCTGACAGGTGTAACGTCTGAGTTTCTCTTGAACGTGGGCCGGACGCTTAGATTCCTGTGTGACAAGTACGCAAAGACTATGACACCTGAGGTGAGATATCCTGGTCTCCTACAAACAGATGCCAACGAGACCCTCGTTTTCGACCTCGGTATTATGGAAGAAGGAATGCTGATACTGTCTATGATATGGGTAGGAAATTATTCTGCATGCCCTCTTCGAATCAGGGATCACGAAGATCCAAGACCTTGAACGGTACATCAAGGACGACGTCGTACGACATGGCTCTCGTCTTGCTGACCTGGAGAAGAAGCTTGTGAATGCTTACCGTGAAGCAACATCTGTCGACGTTCTGGACGACGATGCGCTCTTTGGTGCGGGCTCAGAGGATGAGGGATCGGAGACGTCATTCGCAATGGGTTTGGGAGGATTCTCCGAGGCATTCGATGAGGACTTCCTCGGACTCAAGGAGTTGGGCATCGCAGCAGAACTTGGTCTCTCGAGCCTGAACGTACCCAAGAGGTTGTTGAAAGGAAAACGCGATGGGGGAATCGGTGCCACAAAGTATGTTCACCGCTGTGTCTCTTGACTCTCTGTGTACCCCTTTGGATACTGACATGAATCGCATGGCAGGGCAATGCCGACGGAGCCGCCGCCACCGTATCCGCCACCACCGCCCTTTGTCCCAATCACCTCCAAGAACGTGGAAGACCAGATCGGGTTGCTCAAACCGTATTATCAGGAACGACTTGCTACGTTGGCACCTTCTGTGTCTGCCCCTCCGCCTGTCCTTGGTATGTCGTTTATACCCCCTCCGCGTGACCCACCAGCGTTTGGCATGGAACCCACGAATACGACTGTGTCTATACCTGGGCCAAGTCTGTTAACCCTCCCGGACGATGCGCCGCTCTCTTCTCAAACCAAGCTGGGACCTATCGGACAGATCACGAAGAGTGGACCGTCGACGAGCGGTGTGAAGAAGAAAGCCAAAGCGACCGGACCACCCAAAGATATAGGTGGTGGCCCGATGCTACCATTACCGCCTGGTCTACTGACGCTGAAACCTGAAGACGTGTCGATGGAGCCATTCACAACGCCATTCGACGCCGACGTTTTGGGCGCTGGGGACGGGGATGGGGCGCAAAGAGGTGCCAAGGGGGCGTTGCCTGGTGGAAACGGGAACAATGGCGCGAAGAAGAAGGCGGTGGATTTGCCACCCGTGATTGCGGCCAGTGCTTGAGCGTCGCATCGACTCGACCCTGGACCACGGGGACAGCCTCCGACCACGGTGTTCAATGGTGGGTACACTCTACGCCCTTGGAACTCCTTCGCAAGCTATGTCGGCACACGCACATACTTTCCAAGTTGTTTGCTTCGCGCTCTTAGTACTCCCCTTCTGCACATGCTCACATGCCTAGACTACCAATCATTTGGTAAGGGTCACCATGGAGGATACCTGTAACATTATTAGGGTAGTTATTCAGATCTATTTTCACATCATTTTTCATGACTACGCGTTCCTTCCGGAGGAGTTCGATCCCCGCAAGATTGGAACGTCAACTGCCTCCGTGCTCAGTGCTAGAAATAGAATACAACCGGGTCGACGGAATTAAATAAGCAATTTGGCCGTTGCTTCAAGGACCTGCGCGGCTGATTATCGCGACTGGTCTTTCAACCCTTTCCTTCACTACAAGACATGTCTTACGCTGGCGTAAGTCCAATCCTAGCTCATTTCGTCTTCGCCGTCGTCGTTCCGCAGCTAATCGATCTCGACGACGGACGTGACGCTAGTACGGCCCCCCACCTCCCAGCATCTACGCACCGCCGTCGGTGCCGAGCTACGCGAGCTCAGCACCAATGATGACGAGCTCTGGCTACCCGTCCGATTTACTCGTCGCGCCACCCGATGCGGACCCTCAGTACGTCCGAGTCAGGCCCTCGTTACGATGGGCTTGATGCACGTTTTCAGGTTATGGAGCTGGTTCAATGGCGTCAATGCAAATCGATCGGGGGAGATCACGATCGTCGAACTTCGTGAGTCGTCCTTGACCCCAATTGCGTTTTTGGGGATTCGGTGTATAGTGGTTCTGAAGATCGTCGTCGTTTTCGTTTTGGATATGGTGTGGTGATGCTTTGCGACTGCGACTGCGACTGTGGATGCGATGTAGAACGGGCGCTGGACCATGGCGATTGGACGCGTACGTTTTCTTTCCCGGTTTTCTTTTGAATGTCGCAGGGACGTTTTTCGTAGCGTTTGATTTGGATACGATCAAGCTCCTCATGCAGCTCTTTGTGCGTGATTCGCGGATCGATTTGGGGGACCGCGCTTTGCGTGACTGAACGTGGATTGCACGGATGCGTTTTGTAGGATACCAATCGAAATGGAACCATCGGGTTTAAACAGGTGTGTCTCTGTTCGGCTTTGTGTAGAGGGATGTATCGATGACGGTTGGTCACTACACACACACACCTCTCTCTCTCGTTAGTTTTCGGGGATTTGGTGGTACATCAAGGTAGGCCCATCATGATCACGAACATGCGTGTACGCGATCAAAGCACACGTTTCATTCCGTCCTCCCTTCTCCAGGACTGGCAAAACCTCTTTCGACATTTCGATCGGGATCACTCTGGGACGATCGACGCTGCGGAATTACGGGATGCGCTCACTCAGTTTGGGTACGTCCATCAACCATCACCACCACCATCACCACTTTCCTCCCGCTTTTACTTGAATCCCACTGGCCAAAAAAAGGGCGGGGGGGGGGGCGCTAATCACACTACTGACACCACTGGATAGGTATCGCCTCACACCGCGCCTCATTGAACTCATCGAGCGCAAGTACGCGTCGCCCGTAACGTATTCCGGGGGTCCTATTCCGGGAATCACGTTTGATCGCTTCGTACGCGCATGTGTCGTCGTCAAACAGATCACCGAGTCGTTCAAACGCCAAGACACGAATAGCGATGGGTGGATTGAGATCGACTATGATGGGTTCATGGAGATCGTACTGAGTCTCCCTTAGAAGAATATGGTTGTTGGGCAAGGATATGTCGCGCGTCGGATGGCAACGTCCATGTTTGGGGTGCAATGTACAATGTATCGCGTATGAATTGGATGCGACAACTATGCCAGTCTTTTTGCTTTTCTGTTTTCATCAAGTCATTATTGCTTTGCCTGATAGTTAAACGGAAAGACACGATTACCATACACTCGTCACAATACATCTATACACAGCAAGGGAAACAAACGATGGAACCTTAGATAACGGTAGTTCGAGTGCGGGGAAGCTCAGACGAGCTTCAACGAGCCCGTCGAAAACGCATCGCCTCGTGGGCGTCCAAATAACGTTGGTGCAAGTTGAGCGGGCAACGCGCCACGAGTGGGTATCTCCGACGACCCAACCTCCTTACTCGCCAAGGAGTATGCTATTCGGAGTTCCTAACCAAGTCCAGATGAGTCGTCGAAAACCAAAGAAGGACGCAAACACAAGGAGAAGAAGGAGAAGAAAAAAACACGACGTGAGAAGCCCCTACCTCGAACGAATGTTTTTCGAATTTATGTGACGCGACAATACTCATCAGATAATCTGTGGCGCCCGGACCCGCGTTCGATGACATGTACGCCGTCGTTTTCGAGTCGTTTTCATAAAACGGATAGACAGACGAGGACGTCGTCCCGGCTTCCATGGCGGACGGTATAGGTGGAGTTTTATTCCCCGCGAGATAGGCGTGATATCGGAGCTCCTGTGTACCGATCGACGTACATGATTAGTTAGCTGGAACGGCACAACAGAAAAAAAAATGAGGTGCCACTGGGTGATCGACAGAGAGAGAGAGCGAGTGACCTCGTGTGAAAAGTGATTGTAGAGCGTCTGAACGGAGATACTCTCGAGAAGCTCCCCGGTGATGGTTTTGGTGGGGGTGAATTCGTGTTTTGCGGGGAGGGTGGGCGGTGCGTCGCTGATGCTGTTTGCGCTGTTGAAACTGTCAGAGGGAACAGGGATGGCTGCGGGTATGAAGAGGGGGGCGAGGGAAAGGGCTGCGCGCGCGTTGGGCGTGTCGGGTGACTGAGGACATGGCAAGGGTGGTCGTTTGGTCGTTTGGTATGCTTTGGAATAGTCTTGGACACGAAGTTCCTTGCCAGGCATGAACAAGCGCGCGAGACATGAGGAAAGGGTGCGCGACGGACCTCGAAACTCTGGTCAGGTATTGGGGTCGACGAGACGCCAACACTCATAAAATACAAGATATCCCGACCATTCAAAGCCATGAAGATGATCAGGCTGGGGTGTCTTGACACGTCTAGGATGACTGGAATCGACGAGGCAAACACATGGTTGCCAATGGGATCATATGTCATTACGTAATCAAAGGTCGTTTCATAGAAAACATCGCACTAGGCTCGTCCCAACGACAATAGTCCTGTGGAGAGATATCCTCGGATACAACCTCCCTACTATCCAGGGCCCATACAAGTGTCGTGCCAGCGGTGCAACCAATCGGACTAGCATGAATCACAAGACACCGTCTAGTCGTGTTGGGGGATCAAAACCGATAAAGAGGACGACCTAGATGCCCTCACTCGGTCCCATCAAATCCCCCAGCCGCTCTCCACGGGTCCCTTGTGCTGCCTGATCTTCAATGTGGGCCACGTCAAGGATGAAGAAACGGAGACCGTCCCCTCCAGAGGTAAATTGGCAGTAGTCTCAAGATGGACGATTAGGACCTGTATTGAAAGGGGGAAAGGTTGAATATACATGCCACTAACCTGGGCATGTGAAGACAATCCTGGTCGGCGGAAAAGCGTTTTACCGACCAGTGGGGACCCTTGGTCTCCTGCAGGCACACTCAGTCTGGTGACCAGACCAAGGCACACTCGCCTCACGTTATCTGAGGCATCGACGTGTCGCCCCTGTGCTCGTCCCTGTCAATGGCACTGGACGCTTGACCAGCAGAACTCACAAACACTGAGCGGGAAGGAATGTGGTCAGATGCGTCGAACCAGATGACTTCTCAAAGAACTTGAAAGGAATCAATGAGCGAGCAGACTTGAAACATGCAGGCTGATCATGTCGTTGGGCAAGGCACAGAACTCGACTTTACCTGTAAATGAGCAGCAAATCCCAGTCAACCGAACTGAAATCATCGAATAGAAAAATGGTCAGAGCGTCGTCACTGAGTCGGCGTGTATGGAGGAGTCCCTTGTCCGTTGTCGCGAGGCACGTGACTAACACGGGCGACGCGTATTCAATTTACATACGGGGATGTATCGCGTGTATCTGAATCGTTCCTTTTCGTTCTACTACCAAGTCGACCCGTTCCCTCTCTGCCATCCACTCAAGCATATCGCCCAGCTGAACATCGCCCATCTGACATGGCCCACAATTGCGTGGACTGGACCGCACGTCCCCCAACCCGGAAAATGCCACTCTTGATCCTCATTCGTGGTGACGATCATGTGTACACCATCGTACCCAAAGAACTCAAGGTGAGATCCCATTCGTGCGCCTTACAAAAAAAAACGTCGCGTCCAACCAACGCTGGATCGCTTCGTAGACCCTCGAAGAAGTGGCTAGGAGAGAATTCGACCTCGGTGATGCCGAAATACACTTTTCGTCTTCTTGCCTCAATCTCTGTAACGGGCTACCGGCACGGATCACGGAGAGCGCATGGGAACATATAAGCCCGTACATCGGCTGCGTCATCGTCGAGGTCTCCGGTCCGAGGATTGTACGGCCACGAGGTAAGTTGTGATTTTCGCAAGGTGTGTTCATTATCCGAATACATCAGGCACTTTACGCGAAGAGCAGCCAGCGGCGTCCGAGAACACACCACATGAACGTGATTCGGGCGCCACGCAAAAGCTCCCCTCGGAGAATGACGAAGAGGAGGGGAATAAACAACCTGACCGCGGACCCGGTGGCAATCCGAACACCCTGGCAAGGGAAGCAGTACGAGACGAGCAAGGCGCGCTGTCAGACCATGGGAACGATTATGATGATGCTTCTCCACCCGAAGATCAGCACGAAGAACCGTGGGAAGGAGGGAGCGCGGTCTCCCCTCAACAGCCACGAAATCGGCGTCGTGTGGTATCCGAAGACGAGTATGAGGGCGAAGAGTCGGAACGAGAGCACGAAGTACCAGCGAGGTCCCAGAAGCCAATACAATCAAGTGGGTGCTGTAGTCATGCTGTTGTACACGCCAAAATTTTCACCAATGCACATTGGTCTATTACGTTAGTTAAAGAAGTCAGGAAGGAGAGGGATGGTGGCTATCGTTCCCAGGTGGACTTGGAACTTCTCCACCAACCGAGTGAGTGACAAATTATGTTGACTGTCCATCCCATCCGTTTAATGTGATCTATAGGCAAACTAATAACACAGGAGCGCGAGAATGAGAGTGGAAGTGGAAGTCGACCATACTCTCATAATGGGTACTCACAGTTTCGTACGTCAACGTTGGATAACCTCCGAACCGGATTGATGGCTCTCATTTCGCAGTAGCGCATGCGGAAACTCAATACGAGACCCGAACGCAAGGTCAAGTCGAGCCCAGTGGGGGCCACAAAGTCATGATTCGTGTTGCACACCGGCCGTCAAAGCAGGAATCAAAGTTCACGACGAAAAGCACGACGAGAGTAGCAAAGGTGCTTGCGGGAGCATGCAAGTCGTTTGGTCTGGACCCTGGCCGGTAAGTCGTACTCATTCTGAATCATCCTCGGTTCAAACAACCAAATGCGTTGGTAAGGGCAACCTTGTACTTGATCGTCTCAATGGAAGATGAAGACGGCGAAGTAGAGAATCTGTTTCCCTGCGACAAGAACGATACCATTACAAAAGCGGGTGCAGAATACGACACAGAGTCGAGGTTTCTGTTGAATATCGCAGGGGATGCGTGAAATGATCTGATAGCGTGCCAGAATCTCACACTAGCAGGCTTGGATTATCAGCTCGGATTCGCTGAGCCAGTCTGCTCAACTTTAATCACGGCCTATATTTTAGACCCATTGAATATATACACAACTTACGCAGCGTAACTAGGCCTTTACCGGTGCCGCAGAACCCTGCAGGCTTATTCGACCCCGTTGCGAGGCAAACTTGAAGCATGATTGTCGACGAGGGTCCGACTGCGATCGTGATCCTGCCCATCCCGTGAATCTGTCGACGAGCGGTCGTCGGCACTCTTCGTCCACCATCTAGGTTAGTCTGGCGAGTCGAGGTATGATTACGACGCACAACCCGCGGGCCCGGAACCGTTTCTGAACCGTCTTGTCATTCAAGTTGGCCCACGTCCCATTTTCCCCGCTTAACGTGTCATGCCATGATGACAGGTTCTTCGCGACCGGTCGGACTTGATCATCATTGTAGTTCATTACTGTTTCATATAACACGTACGAGAGAGAGAGAGAGATGACGGAATCGCTCGCTTGGGGGGCGGAGCATGGATAGATGACTCCACAGCATTTTTCTGCCATCAAACACGATGATTTCAGCGGTTGACGGTGACGCAAAATGGTTTGGGGCCGCGGGCGTGTTACAGTCCGGTGCACGACGCGTTGGCGATGAAGTGATGTCGCTCGTCGATGCAGAGCCACACGAGAGTTCGTCTCGGGCAGGAGTATACATACTCATTGTTCAAAGTACTTTGGACAGCTATATATGCAAGTCAATCTATCCATCCTATTGCTTCGGTGTATGTATAAATAAATAAACAGGATGGAGCGTACGAGTATATGGTACCTCCTCCAGTTTACCACGTCAGGGTACACGGGGGGTGTTCAAATAAAGGCCAACGGCCAAAGGGGTATGATAACAAAATGACAGACAGTTGCGCCGTCCTGACTAATCAGAATCGGGGATGGGACAATCTGAGGGACTCAATGAGGTGATTTTCTCCTTGCGCGCGCAAACGTCGAGCACGCATCCGAGACGACGCGAAGTGCATGGCTTGAGTGCGACGATTTAAGGCAAGATTTCAAGGGTTTTGATGGCGCTAGGGATTCGAAGGACGGCGTGAGAGTCTGATCTCGCTTCTTTGAACGTCGTGGCGTAGGTATGGGTAAAGCGAGGGTGGGTCCTTTAGTATTGGTGTACAGGTTGTGCGCATTGGATTTCTCTTGAAGCATCGGCGGCGTATCGAGTGACTCAGAAGAGGAATATGTAATGTAGTGCGGGAGCTGCAAGACGAAAAGAAAATTAATCCTCCAGCACTATCAAGGACGCGAGGGTGACTCACTGTATCAAGCGGTAACGTTACTTTTGCGGCCAAGGGCCGAGTGCGTTCAAAGCTGCCAGGATAATCATCCCTCCCTAGAGGAGGGGGAGGGGCCCGTTCGTTTTCATATTTGAACGAACGCGCACGGGATCGCCTGTTTCTTCTCGGTATGACAGAAGCTGAGAGATCGTCGCGGACAGCAGCTGCCCAACACAGTTCAGTGAAGGACTCCACGGGCGAGACAAGGAGTTGCTCCTCCAAGGCGTCTAAGCATGAAACGTCCAAGTCAACCCCGCACAATGCATAGTCGTCTGCGACGGAAAGAAGAGCTGGACTGGCAAGTGCCCGCCAGTGCATCGAATTCTCCTCGTAAAGCTTTGTGTCCTGATCATACATCGGATCTCGCGCACGACCTGGAGGGGCGAGTGGTGAGGGAGGAGTGCTGGTGGTCCAGCCAAACGTCCTCTCTAAAGGACTATCGACAAAAGACGAGCGTGGGCGCGGAATAGTCTCATCAACAGGACTGAAACAAAAGCTTAACTTGAGACATGTCAGCTCGAACAAATTCCAAGACAAAAATACATAGAAGAAGAGAACCCACCGGTGAGTCTGAAACAAGGTCGTCTATACTAATGCGTGCGGATTTCGGGAACGAGAGGCGCTTGGGAACATATCTGCCTCCGGGCGTGTACCAGTCCACCGAAAAACTCGTCTTGTCAAAGTCCATTTTCAATAAATCGAGGGGAAATAATTAATGAGCGGAAGGACAGACTGATATAAAGTCTGGGGAAGAGCACGATAAAGGAGGGACTGAAAAAGTAAGGGAGAAGAAAATGAAGTCGCCTTAGCGTGCAGATTCGGTGGGGTTGAATCTGGTCACAAGCAACCACACGCACCTGTGGCCCTTGCATCTCTTAAATGGTGTACCAGGGTAGAGGAGACCCTGGGACCCGTAAGTGGTATTAATGCGTACGTTTGGGTGATGACAGCCAGGGGTAGAGCCTGGCAAGAGGATCGTCATGCATCAGAACGAAAGGGTCCTAGCATGAGAACTCAATACCAACGTAACGAGAACGAAACCGAATTTGTAACATGAGCGACGGACCCGGTTCACAGGCTAGCTAAATGTTATTTTGAACTCAGAGCCTTGAATGGGCAACGTGCGATAAAAAAACATACGTTACTTTACTTACAAACGCGGTAGATCATATCATCGAGAGTTCCGAGTTAGGTGGCGACTTCGGTTCTGCAACACTAGCAAGTTAGCGGTCTCGAGGGGAACGACAAGGCATTCATGCATTCGATTGAAAGAGTTGTATATATGTACTGATTTGGGGATGTGTATAGGCGGCTTGATTGGGGGTAGCACGGGGGTAATATATGCCAGAGATATACAGTCCACGAACAGCAGCGTGTAGGACAGCATCGAGAACAAAGCCAGGGCCCATATTGTCACGATAGCGATAATGAAAGGCATAAGTATAGGATTATAGGTTCAAAGTGAACGTGGAGATGCGGGGTACGCCAGACGGACACACTTCCGACACAACACAAGAGGGTCATGTGTCAAGCAGAAACGGGTTCAGACAACAGAAAAAATAATGACTTAGGGAAAACAGAAAAAAAGGGGGATAAAGTAACGGGAAGTATGAACGTAAGTATAGACGG
This sequence comes from Boletus vinaceobasis, assembly GCA_038092335.1. Classification (NCBI taxonomy): domain Eukaryota; kingdom Fungi; phylum Basidiomycota; class Agaricomycetes; order Boletales; family Boletaceae; genus Boletus; species Boletus vinaceobasis. The sequence goes on from JBBPQE010000090.1 coordinate 52,588, forward strand.
TCGCGAAAGTCAAGTGAATAAAGAAAGAGTCAACCAATAGCCCAAAGGTATTCCATGTCTCCGGATACCTCATCGGCTGACAAGACAGTCATGATGAAGCGCTTCACCTGCACCATAACGGGGATAGTATCGAGGTTGTAGATTCGATATCCGATATCCGAGTGTGGGCGATATCCGACGGAGACAGAAATCCGGAGCCAAACCGCTCCCATCCACTTGATTTGGTTAGACGTCTTTACAAGCATTTGGTTGTTTTGTGATGGATCAGGACAGGAAGGGGACAAGAGACCGCGGGGCGACGCATACGTGGAGGAGACATAGGGTATCAGGGAGAAATGCAGATATTGTCCACGGAGAGCTTCGCGCCAATGAGTCAATTCGTTCCATTGATGGCTTCATGTTCGGTTTCGATGCGCATTTCCGGAATTTCAGGACCAGGACCAGCAACACCATTCTCTTCACCGATGCCGTCTACCATACCGACGACATCCTCCTCTATAGCCCCTCCAATCTCACTCGTACCTGCACCTGCGCCGCTTGCGGTGTTTCCGCTTGCTGTACGTCTCGAGCTACCCTGTGGTCCTGACCGTGGCGGATTCGCACACCGGTCTTTGCCATGCGCTATGCGTAGGTTGGCATAGTCTGGCTTATTCTTCACACCGTCAATCGCTTTGATGGCATTAGAAATATTGGTGAAGTTGACGAATGCACAGTTCCTGCAGAACAAAGTCGTGAACCACTGTGGATAACCAGGTCGCGTCGCAAGCTGGGCACGTACTTTTCCTTCAAGAAATTAACAAGCTCGATGTCGCCATACTCCCCAAAGTCTCTCTTGAGTTTCTCCTCACTGAACAATTCAAAGTCCTCGATATTGCCAACGTACACATTCCGGGTAGCACCGGAGTGTACCGCCAATGCTAGCGAAGGTGGAAGGGGGCCCGAGTTCTTTCCCCAACCAATCTTGAGGCGACGATTGTTAAGAGTTAAGCCCTGGTACGATGACACCTGGAAGAACGTGAAAGCAGCAGCTGGATCGACAAATGTAACGAACTGAATATATGTGTCGTGATACCATCAGAAATCGCGAGGCATTGAAGAGGAAAGCAGAACAACACCCACCGCAATATGTTTGTCTTGCATGTACCGCACACTTTGCAATACACCACCCCTAATAGAATTACACAGATCCTCCGCCGTCGTTTCTGGGTGGATGTTCCCCAAGTACACCGTTCTATTAAGTCCTTGCATTCCTGCGCCGGCAGCCATGCCCATGCCATCTGATGAAAATGCTGCGTATGGGGAGAATGGACCGCCAAATGGGTTCGCTGCTCCAAAAGGCGCGGCAGAGTTCGGGGTGAGGACGGCAGAGTGGACGAGGGACTGCGCAGCAGCAGCCTGAGCAGCTTGAGCAGCGGCTTGTTGTGATTTGGGGATGTATGCGCATCTGTCTTTGCCGTAGTTGACGCGCTTGCCCGCCCAGGCAGGTTCCGTAGGTAGCGTGTTGACCACCTAAAGACAAGCCATAAGTCAAGCTGACACCGAGAAACCACCTATATATACAATACATACCTTCGTGGCAACCGAAATGCTCAAAAAGTGTACAAACCCAATATTCTTGTCCCTCACAATCTTGACTTGATCAATCAGGCCAAATCGACTAAGCTCGTCCCTTAACATCTCCTCTGTCATCCCTTCATCGAGACCGCCTAAATAGACGTTTCTACTGGCGTTGCTCTGTTGAATCGCAAGCTGCACCTGCGCCGGGACGGGGGAAGGCTTTCCCCACCCGACCTTGAGCTCTTGACCGTGTAAGGACAACTTTTTGATTGTCGCGTCGGCATGGAACGAGGCAGCCGTTTGGCCTTCAAGGAATGAAAGAAAAACACAAGATTTCTCAGGGAGTACTCGGATAGATTCAAGAGGCCCGAAGTGAACAAGGTTGAGGAGCTCGTCGACAGATGCAGTTGCGGGCAAGTTCCCGATGTAAACGGTACGTGCAGTTGTGTTAGGAGCGCCAGAGATAACGGCGGAGAGCGCAGCGGGGGAATAAGCTCCAGGGGTAGGTGGAATGTTGACGTTCAATGAAGGAAGACGTTGTTGCTGAGAGTAATTCTGTCATCGAAGGAAGTGAGATACGACGATTGCAACGCGATATTGCACACGGATGATCTCAGACAACCATACACACCTGTCCAAGGTTCCCAGACTGACTCGAGTATGGGAATCCGCCCAACATCCCTACGCTCGGAAGGCCCATACCGAGCATCCCATAGCCGAATGCACCAGCGCTGTAAGGGCTTCCTCCGTTTGCTTGCCCTTGTTGTGCCGCCTGCTGTTGTTGGGCAAACCCAGCCCCCATGTGAGGGCTCATCTGTGCGTTCATTTGCATGGCCTGGCCATTAACGGCTGTGTTGATACTGAGCGAGGGCGTAGAGTACAATGCGTTGGACGTAAATGCGGGGGAAGAGCTGGGCTGGAACGATTGAGAGATCGATGCGTGGGGGCCATATCCGTAGTTGGCAAATGCGTCACGATTAATGCCAGAATTTGTCGGTGCAGTGAGACCATTGGATTGAGTCGTGCCATTGAATGAAGTAGGGGACCAACGAGCTTTTTTAGCATCCGGGCCACCAACGGAATCCATAGACCTCTGGCGGGGCACGATGGAGATATATTAGTGGTATGAATAAGAAATAAAAGGAAAATCCTGACCTTCATCATGTCGAGATCAAAACCGTAAGGATAATGACTTGCAAATGCTGTTTGAGAGTCGTCCATTGGGTATTTGTCGAATAAACAGGGATCCGATTGCGGGGAAAGGGAATGGAGAGGGAATTGGCAACGGCGGAAAGTCGTTGAAAGAAGTTTCGACGAATGATAATGAAACAGAGAACGAGTAAAGTTAGAGAAAGAATGACCTCAGAAATCAGAGGATGTATAGGGAGCGTGTGGGATGTGGTCTGGGAATATATGCAACACGAAGGGACAAAGAAGTGTAAAAAGTGCGATTTTTCAGCAAACTTTTTGAACACTTCTTCACTTTGAGACAAACGAGTGTGGGTGCACTGGCGGGGAAGGGGGGAGCGAAGAAGAAAAAACACGCACAAAAAGCAGAGGGGTACTAGAGGGAGAGAAGACTGCTGTGCTTATAGATAGAGGTAAAAGTTTGGTAAAGGGTTTAAGGACAAGACCAAGATTGACGAGATCAGAGCCCGCGTCCTAGAGACAAGAAAGAAGATGGTGTCAGTGTGTCTCGAACAATGTGCGTTAGTCGAAGCCGGCGGCGATACATGCCAAGGATATCGAGTTCGACGCGGGAGATGGCGAGTAAAGGGTGAACTTACGTCGAGAAGAAGAGATGAGGCGACGAGGATGACGAGGACGACAGTACGGACGGCACTCGTCAAGCACGAAACTCGTCAAAGCTGAACAAATGAGAATGCGAAAAAAAAGCAACGCAAAAATTGGCCAGTTTGTCAGATAAAACTACCCAGTTGACAACTCATCATTTACTTCCTTCACAATTGCACTTTTTCACCACGCACGGACCCTGGATATTACTTGACGTAATTATTCATAAAATTAACTAATATCTAATCTATTGTCTTCTCCTCACCGCGTCCCAGAGACCCTTCTCGTCTGTCGCCGCCAGTTCCATGTCCCAAACGTCTGCCTTGTCCTCCTCCTCCAGCTCCGCCTCCAACGCCTCTTCGTCTGTCTCATCCGACATCAGTTCATCCTCATCGATCTCCCCACTCGTTCCTCGTCGCGTTCTCGTCGCCTCCCGCTCGTACGTCTGCGCGAGACAAGTCAGTGGACCTACCTTCCATGCAGATGGCGGGCGGATGAGCGGGGTGTACACATCCCGATGAGGTGAAAGTCCAGGAGGCTCGGCAGACCGATCAGCCGCTTCGACGTCGGAATCTACGGATGTATCTGTGGGGTTCCGTTCGTCGGAAGTATTTGCAGGGACGGGGGAGGGTTCGGTCTCGAGACCAAGGGACGCTTCTAGCGACTTAAAATACTTTTTATGGCTATGATAGCGTGCACCGACGGCTTCCACAGCGTGTTCGACGGCACCGATGGTGATCTATAATAGGAGGTAGTTAGAATGTGCAATGTTAACTTCTCGTGGTATATCGAGCACACCTGATCACCGTGTCTCCACGCCCGGCTCCGTTGTTTCAACCTTATTTCCCTTTCCCTCCGCACAATCACCCTGTGCATAATGTCCGTTAAGAACGTTACCATCGCAGCCTGCAAATGTCCAATCAGTTGGGCGTCGATGGACCGTGCTATCGCCGACCCGTCGGTCTCTTCCCCGCCATGTTCAAGAGACGAACATAACCTAAGCGCAAATACTGGTCTGTAAGTCACAGTCCAAACGGAACGGGCTCGGAGCACCTGGAAATCGCAACCCACCCCATCAATTTCCCCAGCGCACTCAAGTTTAATAAATCCATCCCCTGGCCGCGAAGATACGCCGCATCGATACCCAACTCGGCAAACTGAGCTTTGAGTTTGTACGGAAGCGTCAAGCCTGGTTTGTTCTTCTTGGACACGTTCTCCGGTAGCTTCATTTCAGTGTCAGAGGGTGCCTGGGAGCTTGGCACAGAGGTCGAAACAGCCGGCGTGTCACCCTGCTCCGATTTTGCTTTCTTGCCAGGCTTGAGCTTCTCTATCCTTGTGCACACGGCGCCTTCGGGCGCTGCGCTATTCTCGCGAAGTGAAGCCCTTTTTCGACGCATATAAAGTCGTTTCTGAATGCGACGGCGTGAACGAGGGGAGAACAATGACAAGTCAGATTCAGCGTTCGCAGTTGGGTCTGGATTGGCGGGGGTAGCACGGCTGAGCGGGAACGTAAACATGTTGCCCATTCCAGGTTGGGAGGGTGCCTCGAGTGATGTGGGTTGAGAGGAGGCTTTGGGTAACGAGGATGGGCCCTGAGCAGGGGCAATTGCAGGAGCACGATTCGTCCACCCGCTTTCACTGGGAACTCGACTCGGCTGGCGTCTCGCGGGATCTGCACCTCCAGATAGGGCCAACAGTACTGGGTCAATCACCGCGTCAGACGGGGACCGGGAGACGTTCGTTGTTCCTTGCGGCGCGGTCATCCCATGCGATAACCTTGACACTTCCACACCACGGGCGCGGGGTACCCCTTCATCTCCGTGCTCTGTCGGGGTTACCGCTGTGACTGAGCCCTCTCGGCTTTTACTCTTCACCCTCATCGCTTCTTCACCCTCATTTAAAATACCATCCAGAACCAGCAGATGCGGGACCTCTAAACGACCCATCAGTGCCTCACGTTTGCACGCAGACGTTGATGTGGATTCAGGTGATGGCGAACGGTGAGCGGGAGATGAGGAACGGCAGGCTTCGTTAGGTGCTGCGCGGCTCCGGGCCCGGCTTCGAGCACGTCCTTTGCCAGCACCACAAGGCCGTCCCCGTTTTCGCTTTGGTGGCTCACTGCCCATATCAGCGACAGCATCGCTCTCGACAGATGCGGGATGCTCCTCGTGAACGATCCAGGAAGCCATGCGTTCCTCCACGTCGATCCACGCTTGACTAACTTCGAGTGCGAGTTCGCACAAGTCTCCGCCCTCGTCTGTGTCAGAGCCTGAGTGAGAATGCGAATTAGAGGAGGGACTGTCAATTCGCATACCCACGTCCTGGCGTTCGTCCCCGCCGTCCTCCGTGTCCACGTCTTCGTCACCTCGTTGCGTGGCTAACGTCCCAGCGCCCTCCTCCAGCGCCTCCAAGTACATCCATACCTCCCATTCAGTCCTCGTCGGGACGCAAGCGGCGATGAGATCCGGTCTCCATCTGGAGTGCACCGAAAGGGCGCGGAAAAATGCGTCATGTTCAGATGGCGTCCAGCTGGAGAGAGCGTGAGCCTCCTCGACCTCCTCGACGGCACCTCCTGCGCCGGTCTGGTCCTCGTTCACCTCCGACCCTATTCGTAACCCCAGACGCATGCCAGTGTCTTTGAGGTGCTGAACGAAAGAAGGGATGTACCCGTCCAAGATATCATATTCACGGTCCATATAACCCCTCGAATGAGAGCGTTTGAGCAACAAAGGTTTTTGTAGTCAAGTCAAGGAATCGGGTAAAACTAGCCTCGTTTGTGCGCCACGGCGAAGCATCCCTTGAGTTTCGCTGTGCGTTGCGGGTGTAAGGGCTGAATGTGACAAAGTGAAAAAAAACGGGCTCAACCGGGAATTGAACCCGGGTCACGTACATCTTCACCATCTTTATGGCGGGGAACACCCGAAGCACGTATCATGCTACTAGACCATTGAGCCGCCAGCGAAGGATCGAAAATGATTCATATCAATACCACTTGGTGGGAGATGCAAACCAAGGAAGAAAAACGAGTGATCATGACGACAACAAAAGCTTCGGCTTTCTAGCAAAGTAAAAGTTTTGCTTCTACTAGGTCGGATCCGGTACAACGAATTACTGCTTGTTTCAGGACTGCTCCAAGCAACCCTCGTCGAGTTGTATCGAGGTCATCAGGACAATGTCGGTGTGACTGTAAACATTTCTCCCAGGATTTCGTGGACCGTTCGCAGGTTCCCTCAATTGGAGAAACCAGTACCAATCGTCTAGGCGAAGTCAAGCCGGCGCGCCCGGAGGAGACCAATAGGGTGCGTATGTACCCACTCAGCGTTGGATTGGATGTTGATACTAGCGCTTAGTATCGTCAAGTGTTGCTACTACTGCTCTACTACGAAGAACACGAGGAGGGTTTGATGAGCCGTCAAAACGAAGATACCGCAATTGAATACATGGCACTCTATCTCAGCTTGAACAACCCCCTTTCTGGCTTGAAACGGTCCAACAGTTCCACATTATTAATTGTCAGGCTGGCCACGCCTACCCTAGTTGCAACGTCCCCGTCCCGGTCGATGAGTAATAGGGCATTGTAGATCTTTTGTGGAGTGTTGTGGGGATCACGGGATACAAGCAGAAACTCGTGCTGGCCGCCGCTTCGTTGCTTAACCAACTGGATGGCATTGTAACCGCAGAACCTCATTCGCTGTGGTTTAGGTAGTCCTTCAAGTCGAACAAAGCACCGTCCGTCGTATTCGTCATCCGTTTCACTGTCACTGTCATGATCTCGTGGAGTTTCCTCGAAACTCAGCTGGAGAACGATCCCCTCGATTAGCAGTTCGTTTCCGTCGATTCTCGGAAGTACCGCTGGGGTCCCCTCGAGCATCATCTTTGCTAACCGGAACACGGGATCATCCCTGAAGCTTAAGTCCTCTAAGGGATCCTCGTCATTGGAGTCTGGGGACGATCCGGTATGAGCTGTCACTTACCTTCCCAGCCACAATCTAACATCGCACCTCCCATGCCTTCGTCGGATTCAAAGTCTGAGCTCGAGTCCGAATCCTCGAAATCTTCCCAAGAGTTGCTGTCTTCCTCGTCGTCTTCCTCGTCCTACGAGTCGTTTTCCTCCAGAGAGTTTTCTAGGTGACTTACTATGTGGGGTGTCGGTTGAAATCGTATATCAGCTCCGGGTGGCCACCATATCCAGCTTTCCATATACGCAATGGGGGCATAATCGCATCCCAGGAATCTTCGGCCCCATACACTACGGTATCGCTCACCCCGCCTTCCCACCCAGCCCAGGACCATGGCGCGAAGTCAACCCGGCGGCGCGGCGGCGTAAGATGGAACCACAACAGAGCCCTTGGAAGGTCTTCCTGTGGGAGACCTTGCACGAATCCGTCCTTGTAATAGTTTTCTGCCAGGCGCGTCAACATGGCGGAGAATGCGTTGAGCGCATCGGCGTCGTGGGACATCTTTTCTGAGGAGGCACAGACAGACGGCGATAATTTCTCTAGGTACCTGAGGCTCGTGCACTCGTATACGATGAAAAAGAGGCGGAAAGGATCTCTGAGGACACCCCGACCAACGACAGCCTCGGACTCCGCGACCGGGTCCTCCACCGCGTCGTCGTCAAACGCTGCTCGCCGTTGTTCGTCTGATAGAAGATGGAATGGCGAACCAGAGTCGTCGAGGGACTCGCAACACTGGAGAGAGTTGCACTCAAAGTAAACCTGATGATTCGTGAAGAACAGACGTCGCGGCGAGAGCAATCCCTCCTGGAACATCCACGCCCTAGAAATCCAGGGTGACCACGAGATTTGTTGTGAGAGAGTAGGCATCACAGATAACAACCTTTTACCCCGGATGTCGTAGGATAGTTGGGCAACCACGTCTTGCAGTGTCCCTACTCG
>JBBPQE010000091.1:0-60727 GCA_038092335.1 Boletus vinaceobasis
ACCCGTATTAAATATTCGTAGTATGATAAAAGAAACTAAAAATAGCAATTGCGACGGGCGGAGAACCACGCGCAAGCGAATCGCAACTGAATAGGAAAAAGATGAGCGACCCTGCTCATTGACAGGGAGTGATACCGTCTGTCACTCTACCGCTATTAGTAAAAAGATCAAATTTAGAGTGATCGAATGTTAATTTCAAAGACGGAGACATCTGTCCAGCGAGTCTAGAACGTTAGCCATCGATCTGATGAATCCGGATGACAACGACCAGCCTGGAAATGAGACGGAAGAATCGGATAACGTACGGATAAAACACAGATCGCACTTGGACGGATAGTGGACTTGATAGGAGACCTGGACGATGCTGTAAAACGAATAGGAATACTGGGAAAATGTTGTTTGCAACCGTAAGGAGCCTCTGGCTCCTACAGCGTTGAGATTCTAGGCTTATTACTTGAACTCAGGAAGGGGGACTTTATGATCTTTAGGGGAAAGACCAAGAGAACCAAACTGGAGGACGTCCAGTGGGCTCCTTGGGGTTTATATAGTGCATGGGTATCGTGCACAGACCAAGCTGTACACTACTACATATGTACATATGATAATGGTAATTAAAGGCATGATGCCACCATGAGGTGTGGCAGAATGGAAGAGAAGCATAGACAGTAATAACCGTGTGAAGGGAATGGAAGCATAAATGGAGATTAAAAGAAGTACATACGGAAATGAACATGGGAACAAGATTGGATCTCATGAGAACATGAATGTAACTAAATAAAGAAAAGTGTCTGTGAGCACAAGAAGAGAGAGGAGAAAAGTTACAAGTCCAGCATATGTTGTGAGATAAGATAAATGTGTGGCTTTGATAAGATTAGATAAGATAAGATCAAAGAAAAAGACAAGGAGAGAAATTGTCACTTCGTTACAGAGAAGGAGCATCTGTGAGTGTGAGAGAAAAGAGAGAAAAGGTACCAAGCGTAACGAAGTGACAATTTCACTCTTTATCTTTTCTTTTGATCTTATCTTATCTAATCTTATCAAGCCACATGTTTATCTAATCTCACAACATATGCTGGACTTGTAACATTTCTTTCTTCTTCCCTCACGCTCATAGACGCTTATAGTTATATTCACGTTCTCATGAGATCTCATCTCGTTCACATGTTCATTACCGTATGCACTTCTTTTCATTTCCGTCTTATGCTTCTCTTCCATTCTGCCACACCATGTGTGTGCAGCATGTATTTAATCTCCGTTCCCATATGTACTTATGTACTTATGTACTCTCTCACACAGCTTGGTCTGTGCGCATATGCCAATACTATATAAACCCAGTGGACGACGGCTGGCATCCCCAGTCTAATTCACTTGGTTCTTCCCCATGAAGACCTTTAGATCCTTTCCTCAAAGAGGATCAGTGGATGATGTCTCATCCCCTCCCTTCCCCCTACTCCTCCATCCGTCTGGTAGAGTCCAGTCAGTGACGCTAGTCGTCGGACCTATCAAAGTCTACTCCATCGATTCCCAACACGGCCTAGTCAGCCATGGACACAGCGACCTAAGGACCCCATTGACTGAGTTATCCTTTGTGGTTGTTTCACCAAGTCCATTTGTATGTTGTGTGATAAGATAATCATGTGGTTTTGATAAGATAAGATAAAGGAAAAAGATAAGAGAGAAATTGTCACTTTATTACATTTATTTGAGCCACTGTATATTCACCCAACTGGGACTCACCCCTACTATACCCAACACAGCTTGGGCAGAACTATTACAGGAAGAGCTATTCTTTACCTCAACATAGCCCCTCGGACCCTATTCATTCCAGACCCTCTTTATCTCAGCCCCTTTCTTCTTTCTTATGCTTTCCTTACTACTTCCAAGTGTTGTGACCTTCAAGGACGACGTCCCAAGATCAAGGAGCAATGCCTAAAGCAAAGCTCACAACACAGAGCACTCAGCAGACAAATGCACACAACTGGATAATAGAGGAGAGGAGGAGGAGCTTCCTTAATACAGGGCCTTGGAGGGCAAAGTACAAATGGATTAGACTGGGGGTTCCAGTCGAAAAGTGTCTACTTTATATACATTTGAGAGCTGTGCACAGACCAAGCAGTGCATGAGAAGTTTTACTAAAAGAAGATAAAGTAGTGGAGTGGGAAAGGAAAAAAGAAGAAAAGAAGAAGCAGAGATTAAATACATGAGGCATGATGTCATATGACGTCATGGGTCTAGCCTCAGGTCAGGTGATTGTTCGCACAGTCACGTGTGGATCACATGATCAAGAAAAGAGAAATGGTAAGTTCGAAAAAGTTTTAAAAATATGGTATATTATAACACCAAGATCCTGATCAGATCCTTTATCCTTCTTGTAACTATTAACCAGACCCTATTCACTTCAGCTGTGATCTCTCATTCACAGCTCATATCCCCCTCTTCCATTTCCTTACTTAGGGTGTCCATTGATTCTCCATTGTTCCCTTTATTTACAGTAGGAAGCTCCAGCCCTACACTACCATAGGTAGTATATAAGTTAGAGCTCTGTCTATACTGTATTACAACTCTAACCTTAATCTATGCCATTCAGCGCCAATCAAGCTTCGCTGCAAGAACCCTCTTTATGTTACAAACCTAAACTGAGGGAACGTAAGGTTTCAGTGAGTAACACAGGACCTAAACCAAAAGAGAGAGATTCTTCTAGAAGGAGGGTAAAGGTGGAAACAACTTTGGTAATGACAAAGGGAAACTCAAAAGAGTATAATGCTCGGTGGTATAAGATCTTGATCTTGGAGTTCTTCTGGTACTTGGTTTGTACTAGGGCTTACTTTGCCTAGCGAGTATACAGCAGAGGAATACTAGACAACTAGAATCAAACTGAGGAGTTCGAGTCCAGTGTCCAGGGTTTATATAGCACTTGTAATGACTGCAGTAGGGCTAAGGGTAAGCCTTAAGGGCATAGGGTATGATGTCGTGTGGGAATAGAATGAGTAAGGTAAGTATGGAATGATGTCATGGGCATGCGATAAGGGTCTGGACCAACGGTATTTAAGAGAATGTGTTTACCATGTGTTAGTCTAGAGTCAGAAGCCAAACTGTAGGGCCTAGGCATAGGTAAAGGGGAAAGAGAAGGGAAGGTTACCACAATCACATGTGGGTCATTTCCAGGGTCACATGATGTGATAAGATAAGATAAGAAAGAGAAAGTAAAAGGTAAAAAGGGGCATAAGGGATGACCCCACCTTTAAGGGTTTACTAAGGCTGAAAAAGTAAGATAGTGTGTAAGATCACAACACTTTAACTTGCTTCTATTCCCACTCTTCTCCCACAATCCCTAACCCAGATACACATCCATCACTGAGACTCCTGTTTGAAAGGAGCTCCTTTCTTTCCTCTTCAGTGTAACTACATCTTCAGGGTCCTTCAACACCTGTAGACAGGGGTTATACTTGTGGTTGTCCTGCCCTCTCATTAAGTAGGGTAACCACCAAAGTTTGGTTGCACTCTCACATAACAGTTAGCAGTACTTAATGCACTTGCATATATGCTACATATGTATGTCCTCAGCTGCTCACTTCTTATTCCATTAATGTTTCTCAGCCTAGTCAGCCATTGATAGCAAGTGACCTAAGGAGACTGACTATATTGATTATAGATCTTTTGGTATTTCAGATTTGCACTTTTATATGCTTTTTTGTACACTTTGTATGCTTTTGGTACATTTTGTGATATAGGCTGTGAATAAAGACTCACTGCAGGTCACTGTAGATTACTGTAGTACTGTAGGCAGCTGTGGTCACTGTATCAAAAAGGGCGATTTGCTGATGCTACACTGTTTGCTTTGATCATTGCACTGTGTGGATCTGGCTTGAGCACATTTATATATGCAGGCCTTTAATCCTACATACAGTATGTGCACTTAGATTAACAGCAGCACACCCAAAAAAGAGAAGCTTACTATAATGGCTTTTTATATGTAATACTAGTTGCCAGTGGGATGGAATTGGTGTCATGATCTATACATATGCTGTGACAGGCTGACAGCAAACTGAGTTGTTTCCAAGTTGTTATTATCAATATCCCTGATATTGTTTTACTCAACCTGCATCTCCAGCCTGCACATCATCTCATTATCTAACATTCAACTTGGGGTCTCCAACTGTCTTGTAATCTAAGACAAAAAGAATTGCAAATTCTATGGCTCATAACATTTAGCCTCTGCTATAAGATCAAGTTAGTATGTGAAAAGTCATATCACTTCAATACCTACACAAAGGGTGGTGCAAGATTACATCCACAACAAGTTCCACTTTTGCATCCTCAAGACTGGCAGCAGAATATTTGACAAAAACCTCATCCAATTTCTTGGATATCTGAGCAGATATCCCAGATGTCCCATACTTCTGTACTGCCAGGGAGAAGGGGTCCTCAGAGTTGTGTTGAACAAGAGCAAAGGAGTATTGAAGAAGTAGTATAAGCTCTATGAAGAAAGTTATTAAAGTTATTAAAACTAGAGATTAATTTATTCACTGATGCCATGTTGAAGGACCTCTTTCCATGTGTTGGCTTTCTTCTTAGCCTGAAATGCATGGAGTGTTAATATAACAGATCTATTTGCATATATATACTAGTACATGCCATAGATATCACCTCTGTTGTATGAAGAGAAACCTAAAAAATGAGATTATTTTTACAATTACATAGGATAATCAGATTATAGGATTTACTGGGTGGGACTGAGGCTTGATGAGAATCTGAATAACATTAGTTGTGATGTATAGATCTTAAAGATAAGAGCTGACTGTCTGTTCAGATTATGAATTAAAGTATTGAAGCTATTATATATATATATATACCTTACCTTCTGAAAGTCAATGAGGCATAAAGGTAAATAACACAAAAATGTTACACAACAAACTAAACTTACATCCTGTAGAAATATGAATTCAAAAGTGTACCTTAAGAGGTAGTAAGTTAATGCTTACCAGCTGAGTATACCAGAATTTAAGGAATTGCAGAATTATATATGATTTGACACAGTGGAAGGTAAGTTGAATGAGCAAAATGAACATTATATATCAGATCACTTACCCTCTATTTGAAGAAAGAATCAGGAAAAAGCATGTATACATTAATGGTCTATATTGTCCATGCACATCAAATCATTCACCTCCTGTGAAAGAAATGTTTATGTTAGCTGATTAATCATATTCTTGTTTTGATTTTGAATCAAGTCACTTACTGCCTATAGATACAGAAGTGGTAAAAGAAATAATCATGGGTTAATTAACAACCAGCACATTTCCATGCTTTTAAAAGCACTTACAAACTGTCAGTGGAATAGTCATGGCAGCAGGGGAAAGAACTATCAGCAATCTCATCTCCAATACACATGATACTACTTACAGCCTTCCATGAAAGAGTAATAGGAGATATGGATATGTTGATCAGCAGCATTCCCATCTTAAACTCACAACAGATGACTTACTTCCTATGAACAGGAGAGCAGTAGAAGCCATGGTCATCAGCAGTGTTCTTATTTCATATTCACCATTAGACTGCTTACTTGCTATCAATAGCAGAACAGGAGAAGGCATGTTGATTATTAGCATTTTCATTTCAAATCCATCAGACCACTTACTCCCTATCAATGGGAGAGCAGTAGAAGAAATGTTCAACATCAGCATTCTCATTTCATATCCACAATAGACCACTTACTTCCTATCAATGGAGAAGTAGCAGAAGATATGCTATTCAGCATTCTCATTTCAAATTCACATCAGACCACTTACTTGCTATTAATAGGAGAGTAACAGAAAGCATGCTTATCAGGAACATTCTCATCTCAAATCCATATCAGATCACTTACTTGCTATTGATAAGATAATACAAGAGGAATGCTGATCAGCACCATTCTGTTCAAATCCACCACCATACCACCCACAAACTATTAATAAGAGCAGCAGGAGATATACTTATCAGTAATATTGTCAATTCAACATCATACTAGACCACTTACTTGCTATTGATGGAAGAGTGGCAGAAAGCATGCTGATCAGCAGTGTTCTCATTTCAAATCCACCATCAGCTTGAGATCACTTACTTGCTATTAATGGGAGAGCAGCAGAAGGCACACTCATCATCAGCATTCTCATTTCAAATCCATCAGTTCACTTACTTTCTATCAATGGGATCCCAGCAGAAAGCATGCTCATTAGTAATATCCTCATTTAATCTGTATCAGATCACTTACTCGCTATTAATGGGAGAGTAGAATGATGCAGGTACATCAACAGTGTTCCAATTTATTTGTATTGGAGCACTTACAAACTATCATTGGAAAATAAAAACAGAGGTGCATGATTAACACTTTCACTTAAAATGCACACCTGATCACCTACAAGCTGTCATTTGGATAGCAGTTATAGAAATGAACAAAAGTAATCAGTGTTTTTTTCTTTTTTTCCATCCATATCCCACTTACTAGCTTTACACCCAATAATAGTTATGTGAATGAATATGAAACTCTCAGTTATGTATCATCAGATGACTTACTCCCTATAATGTTGTATGAAAACAGATATTGATTATCAGCTACAACCACTCTCAATACATGTCAGACCACTCACTGCCTAATAGTCAAAGAATGGTAATATCACTAATATACTCATTATGCTCATTTGCATGTATTTCTGTGTGACTTACTCCCTTTGAATTCAAAACAACAATAAATATAGATCAATCAGTGATACTCCCATTCAAGTATACAGGAGATTGCTCACTTGCTATTAATTCAAAAGTAATAGAACAGGTAAAGATGAATTCATTTGTTTTGATGCATCACTTACATGCTGTTAGTGTAATTAAGTATGTGAGTTGATCATGACTTCAATGTACTAAAGTAGATCACATACTTTCTTCATGGAAAGGATCAAAACACCAATCAGTCAGCTCTTTTCCAATTTGATGTTTTGATAATTACCTATTTAAAAATCCAACAATATTAATTAAGCATATAATCAATTGTTGTCCCCCTATAATATTGTCCTGGAAAATCTTACCTGTGTATGTGGAAACCAGCTTGCCAATGCCCCAACTAGATCGAGATCATCATTGTGAGTAATTCTAAAGTCAACATAAGGCACCAATGCACTTTATGACATCAATACACATATCCTTTATAGTCAAAAACTGTTTCACTTACTATCTGACTGCATAGTCAATGCATAACATGATATTCTTTTCCTGTGCTGTAATCAGCAGCATCTGCAATGCTTCATTGTTCAATACTGTAGCAGTCTGTTCCAGTAGTAAGTCACAGCCTGCATCAGATATATTCATGTCTAGCAATATGATCAATACAATGGAAGACATAAGCACATATATATACAAACTTTCCAGTTGCACAGATGCCTGTGGAGGAAATGCCATCTTGCGCAAGGTCCCCCATACATCCCTTTCAGCAAATATCTCTTTGCTGCGTTCCCTCTGCCTCCTAAGTTGATCTTCTAGAGGCAGTTGAAGGTCTTCAGGCTCAAATGCCTCCATCATGAGTAGATCACACTTAGTGAATAGCACCACAACTGGAACTAGCACCCAAACCAATGAGCTCAGAAAGTGTCATCAAGAATTATTCATCACCAGATTTAGTGTCACATTCACCAAAGAACCATTCCTCTGCAAAAGCAATAGCACGATGAAGTTGGTCCATGGGAATACAATACCTGCCTATGTTAAAGCAGTCAGAGCCTAGCATGGAATGCCTGCTCACCATATGGCATGGATCCGCTTCTTGAGAAAAGTAGTTTTTGCACGCTCTGCAATGAAGTTCTTCACCTTCTCATACTCATCCTCATGGCCAGCTTCAAAACCAGGGGAGTCATGGAAGGCAAATTTCTGGTTGCTTTTGAAGACCATCTCATAATTGATATCATGGACTCCACGCTGTGTAACGTTCGGCGGATTGTAAACCCACGATGACGTACACGGTAGCTACGACACTCACCTCCCTGGACCCCTCGAGTACAAAATCAACCTGGTCACATGTCAAGGCCATTCAAAGCATCCAGCTTGGTCAACCGCACCTTTTGCCCTTGATCGTTGTAGATCTCCGGATCTTCCGTCGAGTTACAGATCTTCTGAAGGACGGTCGTCTTGCCGGCATTCGCCCTGCCGATAATGAGAATCCTGAATCGTCCAAATTTCTCCATAAGGTTCGGGTCAATATCTTGCATAAAGTCGGAAACATCCGAAGCTTTCGCCAGCGTGTTAGCAATACTCGAGTTGTCGGAGTCTGGCTTGATAGAGACGACGTCCACGATCTGTTTCTCTGAATATACGGGCCGTGGCTCGGAAGGGATGTTATAGGAGCCTTTGGCATGGATTGGGGGGATCTTCAGGTCGCTGGGGGTTGCGCTGGGTACGTCGGTACGCCGGGCAGACGCCGGACACGAATCGTTACCGGCGATACGGGACCTGAAGCGTTTTACATGTTTCTTGATGGCGGCTCTCATTGCGAGAGTGGCTAAGGAATCCGGAGGAGGGGTGAAGCACGACTGATAAGTAGCTTGGTGGTGGATCTGAACAAAGCAAAGATGGGGACCGTGGGATTAAAGCTACCATTAACGGGAAAAGGGACGCTGCTGTGCATTGCCAAATTTGGTATGGCCCCTTTCCCTTTGAAGTCGAATCATTCACCCCGCGGTGCGACAAAGTCGCAGAGTCACGCCTCTCTAAGGCAAGTGACTCGGACTATCGCTTCGAGCACTGTGTCAATCTAACAGATACGACATGATGTCGCTAGTCAATCCGAAGGACTAGCCACTGCCCTGTGTATCCCGATCGAGATTCGATGTCATTAGGATCTCGAGTTCATCCTCGAGATAACGTCTGAATGTAAAGTACAAGCCAACGGTGTCCAGAGTACGTCGGGTATACAAAAACACGATAAAATGCAGCAAAAGATGCTCACCAAATCCCTTCCCTAGCTTTAAAAGTCAATCTCAATCTCCCGCCCACCCCGGGCACTCCGCCTCCGGCGTCTCATCCTTGCCGCCGCAAACGGCAACCCCTCTCCGTCCCTCCACCTCTTTGCTCGCTTATCCAAAGCGTCTGATACCCCCGCGATACCATCGGGAATCATCTCTCGTTGAGTCTCCTCGACGATAAGCCCCCGAGCGCCCTTCCAATCCCAGTCCGCACCCCGATGTACCGCCTTGCGGAACAACTCACCTAGGAGTGCTTTGTGGATGATCCGCGCTAGAGGAACGGGCGAAAAGAACGCGCGTTCGTGTGGTGCGAGGTCCTCGACGCCTGTCAGCATTGCGACGGTCGGTATATGTGTGTGTCGTTGACGGAGATGGGCTCGCGAGGGGAAACGGGGAAGGATGGGTACGTCGGGGAGATCGTCGTCTGTGGACCGAGTGTGTTCCCCGAGACTGAGGAGATGCGAGATAGTTTCGACCCCAATGGAGGATGAGCCTGTGTGTTCGTACCCGGGCTGGTACTTACGGATACGATCTAGGAGGATGTATGGATCCGGATCTTCATTGGGGCGGAGGTGCATGAGAAAATCGACGAGACGGTAGGTGCCTTCTGAGCGGGGGAGATTCGCCTCGTGTTTCATGCGATGAAGGAGATTCACAAAGACAATGAGATAGGTCTGGAGATTGGATTGAAAACCGAACGCGTGCAAGACGTGAATGACGACGAATGCTGCGGCGTAATCCTCGCGCGCCATGAATGTCCGAAGGGCGAGATGGAATGCAGACACGGAGACAATCGTTGACTCCCCTAATCGACCTTTGGTCTGTTCTAGGTGGCACGCGAGCATCTCTCGGAAGAGGGTTCGAGGTGGAACGGCATTCTCTGGACGTCTGTGTCTCCGGACCACGCTGGGATGGCTCAGCAAGTTTGTAGCACGGAAGAGCATTTTGTACGTGACATCGTTAGGCATCAGCTGGTGGGATCGCTTCTCCATGAGAACGTGGTAAAGCGTAAACGCTTCCTGATAGCGTTGTTGAACGAAATTGGCACGGATGAGGGAATTGAAGACGCTGGCATCTGGGGAGACACCAGCCGATTTCATGCGAAAGAGCACATCCTGAATCGCGTCGCTATTCTTGGGGTCGATATCATTGAGAGTGGCGATGATGTCCGAATACGGGGTCACGTCCGGCAGCACGCCTTGCGCGCCACACATGTCCTCGAAGACCTGGAGCCATGTTTGTGCGGCATCCAAACGGTTGGCGTGCATATTGATACTGGCAAGCTCACCGACAAGGTCTGGATACTCGCTGAGCTTGATTTGGCGTATCGACACGAACGCATGGGCAAGGTCGTCTAGGAGTGCACCCGGCGCACGTTTGTCGTCGATTAGATAATGGACAAGGTCCATGAACGCCGGGACGTCGTACACCTTCTCCTCAAAGAGTTTTTTCAACTGGGGGACGATCTCCCTGAGGTTTGTCGATTTATGGACGATGTTGAGCGCGGTCATGCGGAGAGAGAGGGAGTAGAGGGTTAGGAAGCCCTCCTTGAGCATGCGATCATACAGGGCGAGTGCGACGTCGAATAAGTGTCTTTCCAAGCAGAAGCGGATCAGGCGCATGAACGCCATGGAACGGTAGGTGTTGTAAAACTTGGCATCGGAGAGTTTGGACATAAGGTAGGGTTCGAGCGTGTCGGCTCGGGGTGTGAGGAGAAGTCTGTCTGCGCCAAACAGGAGCGTGTTAACCCTCGCTCTGTAAATTTTTTGCGATGTCACTTGTGTGGGCACAGCTGGACCAGTTATGTTGTAAGTAGAACGTATCCAGTTGCGCGACACCATGGCAGGACGAAACAAAGAGACATGTCGAAATGGTGAAAGCATGCATTCAAAGGCTCTGAAGTTTTGACCGAGGACTCGGTATTACTAGCCGACACCCGACGTGACGTGACATCGATCACGTGTTCTGTGTGACACGCGCCCTAACTAGTATTATCAGCGCGTCGCGTCGCGTCTTTTCCAACCAACCACCATCATCTCCCTCAATGGCCACCCACGAAGAGCACCAATACCTCGCCCTCGTTCAACGCGTTATTACTGACGGCGAACCCCGCAACGACCGCACCGGTACCGGCACACATGCCCTCTTCGCACCCCCCTCCCTCCGCTTCTCCCTTACTCACGCCTCCCTGCCCCTCCTCACCACCAAACGCACCTACCTCAGAGGCATTGTCGAAGAACTCCTCTGGTTTATCTGCGGCAAGACCGACTCGAACCTCCTCTCCCAACTCGGCGTCAAGATCTGGGACGGAAACGGGTCCAAGGCGTTTCTCGAGTCCCGCGGGCTGGGACATCGCCGTGAAGGCGATCTGGGCCCCGTGTATGGTTTCCAGTGGCGCCATTTCGGCGCGTCGTACGTCGATTGCGACACCGATTATACAGGGCAGGGCGTCGACCAGCTTCAAGAATGCATTGAAAAGATTAAGCATAATCCCACCGATCGACGGATCATACTAAGTGCTTGGAACCCAGCGGGTGAGCGACATGTCTGGTAGGATCTGTGCCGGAGAGATTCACGATGGCGAGCAGCGATTCCAGAGATGGCGCTACCGCCGTGTCATTTAATGTGCCAATTTTACGTGCACATGGCATCCACCCCAGGTGGCAAAAACGGGCTCTCGTGTCTCATGTACCAACGCTCCGCTGACCTTGGTCTCGGTATTCCCTTCAACATCGCCTCCTATGCCCTCCTCACTCACATGATCGCTCACGTCACCCACACCGAACCGCGCGAGCTCATCATCCAGCTCGGTGACGCCCACGTCTACAAGGACCACATCACCGCACTACAAACGCAGCTCCGACGAGAACCAAAACCATTCCCCACGATCCGTTTTGCGCGAGAAGTTGATGCTATTGACAAGTTTGAGTACGAAGATATTATAGTAGAGGGATACGATCCACATCCGATGATACCAATGAAGATGAGCGTGTAGCGATAGGAAGTATCTACCTGATACCACGTAACAGAATGTTTTCTAGTGTACACTGGTCAATCGACAGACAATAGAACGACTAGGTGAAAGACTGGGTGAGAGTGAACGGAAAACACGCGCGCACGGACTTAAGCCCCATCCCCAGCTTTCCCAGACAGTGTCCTCAAACTCTTCCTCGGCCGAGGCTCCTTCTCCAAACTATCATCCCCATCGCGCCCCCGCTTACTCTTTGGCTTTCGCGACGGCGACTCGCCCCGAAAGTTGGGCGGCACAGCTGTGAACTGGTTCTCTGAAAAACTCGGCGTCCTCCCCAACGTTCGCGACGAACGACGGTCGACGACCGCCAACCCCGACGCCGACGCCGTACTGACATTGCGCGAAAACGTGCGCGGCGTAGACGGACCGTCCCCCAACGTCGGCGTCCCCGGTCGCCACACGTTCATCGGCTGCAAATCCAAGTCCCCTCCCACGACCACTGCTGGCGCAGCCGAGCCACCCAGCACATCCGGATCGAACCCCTCCTCCATCGACATAGCCGCAGCGGGACCCCCCACCGACACGAGGTGCTTCAAAATATGACGGTAGGCCGCTTGAATGAGGCCGTGGAATGTCCCGTCCTTGGTGTAAATCCGCAACCAGGCCTCTGCGAACGAGGAAGGCATCAAGAGCGATATGTCGCTGTAATCCGCCCTGGCACACTCTGCGACATCCACAACGTCAACAAACTGATCCTCCGAAACCGGCGCCAAGGAGAGAACATACCATTTGGTTTCTTCTTGGAATAAAACGTCACCTCGTCCAACGGATTCCGCTCCGCCTTGCCATAATGCAATAGCGAACACGTCACGGCCACATGACTCGGCTTGAGCTGCGCCACCAGTTCCTCGTCCACGCCCGTCAACACGCCCGATTTCGCCACCGCGACGATCGCGTCTGGGGTCACGTTGGCTGCGATCATGGCCTTGTTTTTGTGTGAAAAGACCTTGTAGTCGACGACTCTGTAGATATCGCGCGTGCGGATGCGTTCGACGATCGCGCGGGCGGATTCGAGTTCCTATATGTGTACGCGTCGTGATGGGCGTGTGACGGGGATGAGTGAGGATGAGGACTCTTACCTTTTCCGTCGACTCTTCGATCTTCTTGAGGAGGTGGTCCGTAAGATAGACATAACGTTTTGGATTCTCAACGAGGTCTGCAATCTTGAGATACGGCTCCGCCTCGAGCAACGCATCGATGACCATGTACTCGATCGACTTGGCTGTGTCCCACATACATCAGCCCACCGCACGACAAACAGGCATATTGAAAAAAAAAAAAAAAGGACACACTGGTCTTGTGATTGTAAATTCGTTTATGGAGGGAAAAGCGGGTATAAAACAGTTCGTAGATCTGGTTCGCGTCCTTGATATCGTAACATATCTTGCCTTCGACGACACGTGCGGAGTGAATGAGTCTGGAAAGGGACATGAGACACGAGGTATTGCGTCCGACGGGACCACACACCTCGAAATAGAAATGTTACCTTTATCGCCTACCGCGTGGCAATCCCTCAAGATATAGTCGAATCTATGGTATCGCATGTGAAAAAAGAAACACCACCGCTCAGACGACTTACTTGTCCACGTCGAGTCCATTCCGAAGGTTCGCCACGATCTCGAACAAGAACGGCATCGTCTCACCGAGCCTATCATTGCCATCGTCACTAATACACATGGTCTGAAAGAAAAGGGAACAGGAGACGTACGCGCATCGCGCCTTTTCCCCAGCTATGAGCGCCTTGACGAGAGTCATTTCCTCGGGGGTAATATCGAGCTGATACGTCTCCACCATATCATCAAACATCATCTCACTCGCTTGTTCGTGCTTCCATTTCTTGCCTGGTCTGCTCGCAACAAGGTCATGAGGTCAGAAGCACGTTGCGATTCCCAACACGTTTGCGGAGGTTAGGACGCAAGAACGTAAGAGGGGACGGAATAGGATGGGAGGGACGTACAGCGCCGCGGGGATAAAGATGCCATCCCAGACATGCGACCATGGACCGTGTCCGAGATCATGACACAGCCCTGCCAGCTCAATGCACTCGATGTGTTGGTCAGTGATGCCGAGGGTGTGATCCATATCTCTGAGGTGTGTCGCCATGAGTCGGGCGAGGTAGCCTACGCCTGTCGGACAAGGCGCGCATTAGTCAGATTATCGTTATTTTGTTTCCTTGATTTGGATACGCACCGAGACAGTGCTCGAACCGGTTATGCGAGGCTCCGGGAAAGACATAGTACGAGAGACCGAGCTGTTTGATGTCCCTGAGGCGTTGAAAATGTTTTCTAGACGTCTCTGATGAGGTTTTGCACGCAAAAGGGACGTGTGGTGATACACACGTGTCGATAAAAGAGCATATCCAAGGCGAAAATGAGACTAGACAAGGTACGACGAATCAATTGGAGGATCGGGAAGGATATAGAGCGAAACCTGCCATAGTCGTGCACGCTGTCCTTGAATTGCCGTGTTCGCAGCGACCGACTCCGCGTCGACTCGGGCTCTGTCATGCTCGATGTGTTGGATGGTGCCCACGTTGTATGTGATGGCGAGAGCTCAAGGAAACGTTAAATGTATACCTCATGTTATTATTCATCACACGTGTACTACTCGTGCCAACTACATAAAACCGAAGAGTTTTAGCTTTCCTTCATATATCCTAACTGATCCAGACACGACCAGTGTGTAAAACATCGGGGGCGAGCGCTGGTGACGGTCCATCCACGGCGTGGTACAAACTGTGTACCGACGAGGACCCTGTCCCGAGCTGTGTTTCCCAAAGGGCCGGGAATATAAATTACCAGAGACCGTCCAGCGAGCCACGAATAAATGAT
The DNA here is from genome assembly GCA_038092335.1 of Boletus vinaceobasis. Taxonomy (NCBI): domain Eukaryota; kingdom Fungi; phylum Basidiomycota; class Agaricomycetes; order Boletales; family Boletaceae; genus Boletus; species Boletus vinaceobasis. The sequence continues at coordinate 14,847 of JBBPQE010000091.1, forward strand.
GGTGTGTGCGAGGACGAGAGGTCTGTGAATTCAATGCACGTGCAGGTCTACGTGTCTGCAAGACCGGCACCAGACTCGACGAGACTGGGATCATCACTACGGTGGTGCACGTCCTGCGCAGAAGAACAGGATCAGCGCCACTGCCCATACACACACGTGTGACGCACCGCTCGGGGACTGTTGCAGTCCTTGACACAGTCAAAGCCTTTCACCGAACGTGACGGGCACCGCCTCACTCACCTGGCTGCATCGCCAAGTGTCCCATAGTCATCGGGTCAGAACCCGTCTGACCCTGCTGTTCCTGCCCCATCCCCGTACCCTGTGGGTTCTGTCCCGCCCCACCCGGCGTCTCATCCTGCAGCCCCTTTTCATCACCTGACCCGTTCCCCTTGCCCACTGCCGGTCGTCCCTCCACCCGCCTCACAAACTCGCCCCACACAGCGCGCTCGTCATTGCCCATCGCCTCAAACAAGTTCCTCACGCTCGCGTCCGCCTTGCGGTACACCCCTCGGTGTCGACACACCGTGCTCTTCACATAACGACACCCAAACACGCGCTCAAATGCGGCCTTCTGCGTTGCCGAGGGTGACTGCGCCACTATCGCGTCCATCGCGCGGAAGCCAGTCGCAATCTCGGACACTGTGTAGTCGTTGGGCCAACGCTTGAGCGGCGGGTGTGGGTGTTGAGGAAAGGAAGTGCGTGTGGCGGTGTTGGGCGTGTAGAGTGGGGTTGGGGGTATCACAGGGGACTGCAGGTTCATGGTAGGCCCATGAAACGGGCTGTTGACTGGCGTGGTCATCTCGCTCGTCTCGGCCCCATTTCGAGCAGGTGGATGGGTGCTGAGTGGGGGGCTCGCGAGTGGAGGGGCATAGGGTATCGTCTGAGTGGGTAGCATGTAGCTCATCGGGGGTGGGATATAGACATGGGCAGGATAGCTTTCGGGAATGTAGAACCGTTTGGCGGAGGGCACCTCAGCAGTGTCCGCGATGGGTCGTTTGAGCTGTGCGGCAGACGTGGGCAAGGGCACGGGGTGCGCGGCGGCGGGGGAAGCTTGCTTCTTCTTGACCAACAAGGCGAGCTCCTCCGCGAGTCCTGCGCACTCATCGTCGGCCAAGCCGGCGAGGAGGCTCTTTCGGAGCTTGTACAAGAGGCGCTGCTCAGACTCGATCGTGCGGACGGTAGTGATCAAGTGCTGTTCCCAGTGTCCAGTCGCACTGTTATAGGTGTCGACGTACGAGGTCGATGTCAGCTCGAGGTCGGACACGACCGAGGGGTAATGCGAGAGCGAGAAGAGGGGAAATGTTGATATCTCGTGTGTGAGCCGTATGGGGTCGCAGTTGGACTGTAGAGGGGAGTCAGCACCAGAGAGAGAGATGCATCGAGCGAGTGGCTTACCCTGTACCAGATGACGAGGGTGACGGAACGTTTGAGAGCCTGTTCCATCTGGGATTGACGGTCGTCGTGTGGCTGGGTTCCTGGCGAGGGCGGTTTGGGATGGACACGCGTACCAGCATGCTGGATAAATGGTTGGCCACCGACTACGGGTCTGGTCGCGGCGAGGGTATGAACGCGGTCGATCTGGATGGACATTGTCTGGACATCGCTATGAGTAGTGACGGGGAACAACAAGGAACCAACTTACCCTGGTCCACTGCTTTGGCGAGCTCGGTTTCAGCGGGACAAGCTTGACGTCCACGAGGCCCGCCCGTTTCTCACGAGAATCTCAACTCAAGCTTTGACGACGAACTGCGCAGCGCCTCCCATGCGAGGTGTTGATCGTTCTGGCATTAGACAAGTTAAGCTTGCAGGGGGTCCTGACAAAATCTTGCAGATACATGATGTGTTGTCGTCGACAGAATTCACGTTCGCGTCGGGCATTCAAAAGTTAGGCAACAATTGACACGACAGATTGGGTTTTGAGGGGGTTTGAGTCCTCAAAGGCTCATCTGATCATCCTCATTATTACCGTGGTCGAATCGTTTCTTTTGACCTCAAAGGAGCTCGCTGGTTCGTCGTGCGAGCAAATAACTCGCTTTTGGGGCATTTCGAGCGGCTCATTCTAGAATCCGACACTCACTTTCGCGTCGTAGTGAATACCCTCTCGACCGCTGGAGTGGTGAACCTAGTGATTGCCAATGACTTTTGTCGAATCACTGAGTAAATGACTGGACGTAACCCCTAATTTCTCATCATTGCGTCGCCTTGAGAGATATAACAGGTTCACATGCAGCGTATGGATATCCCACAAGGTGCTGACGTAGACAAGTCAATCTGTATTCTCCCCATCAGTATACCAAGCTTGACTCCGTGGTACGAACCAAGCCTCCAGCCGGACTGGGCGGTGTCCTCTTTAAGACGCGATGGTAGTTCTGATCGCACCCAATGAACGCCACTTTCGAGTCTGTTCAATGGTGTCATGAATGCAGGGGCAGCTGTAAGGTTATTGTTCGGTCAGTTCTGTAATGTACTAGTCTGATGGTGATCACATTACCTGAAGTTCTGACGATTAATATTTGAATGGAATGTAGTCCCAAGTTGGTGCATTGTAGGCCCATGGCCACTAAAACGTCGTATCCTCAGTTGCATATCCATCTGATAGCACTCACATGGCTCGTCTGGCGGTGCCATCAAGATAAAGAATGTTAGCACTGGTCAGTGTATGACAGAGGTATTGAAGGGGAACTTCCACAATGGCAATCTTATATATCAGCCGGGGTGCAGCGTTCTGTGGCCTAGTGGCATCTGCGTGACAGCCAATACAACGTGACCCCTATCGGGGGAATGTACTCGGAGGGGACGAACCTCGTTTCCTGCAATGGGTTAGCAACAAGGTAAACACTTCAAATCCTGATGAATTACCATTGGTATCTGCAACAAGACCATTAGGATTTGGAGTGTTGGTGTTGGCCGGTATTTAGCAAGTCCATTGCAGAAGTATATTTCGCACTGGACCTCTCTGGCATACTTGCCCAATTCAGATGGCAAATATATCATCTCTGCTGCTGCGGATGGGTACCAACGGCACAGGCGCCCTAAAGAACATGGGAATCAGATACGGTACGAGAGAAAGCCAGGGGGTTTCTTTCAAATTCACCTTCGGCTTCTCCATCGCACGATGAACCAATGCTGTCAGTCGGGGGATAGCACCACCCTGGATGGCCCGCATATTCATAATAGATACTATAAGTGTAGTGGGAATACTTGCCTGTACTGCACGATTGTACAGTACTGTGTGCACATCACTGTTTGAGATTTTGAAGGTCACCTGAAGAGCAAAGTTGGTGTGGGATATAACATGACCAAACAAGCGCAGCAATGACGAAGTTGAACGTGTCTCAATGCTGGTATTAGCTGCTAGCCGCTCATTCACATTCTATCATCAACTATCGCGCACACGCCGGACAGGTTTTACTACTATTTTTTGGTTGGTGAGTATCCTATTTGTAATGGTCAGTTATCGACATGGGGTAACGTATGGTCCCCACACTATTTTGGCGGCCCAATGCTGTTTCTACAGCAGCAGGAGTCCATAGTTTTGTACAGTCCGGTATTGTCCGAACACCTTTCCTGCAGCCATGTCTGCTAGCGTACGGGCGAGAAGACCAGCTTCTCCACCTCCTGATCTTCCACCCGTCATGCCTTCAACATACAAATACCCTCCACTTCCTTCACGAAATGCTGACTTGGACGCGGACCAGCGACGAGAGGCAGCTACAAAGGGATACGGTCCCACTCGGAGAACGCATCCTCCTGGCGGGCTAAAAGTAACGTCTGGAGAGTGGAAGCTCCTTGTCCTCGTCCTCATAGTCGCGACTTTTGTCCGGCTCTTCCGTATTTCAAAACCGGACAGCGTTGTGTGCGCCTCGAAATCGATTTCATGGGATGTCCCCCCTGCTAACATCTCGTTGCGCGTGTAGGTTCGATGAAGTTCACTTTGGTAAGTTTGCCGCGCGCTATATCAAGACGCGCTACTTTGTGGACGTCCACCCGCCATTAGCCAAGCTGTTGATAACGGCCGCGGCATTTCTATGCGGATTCGACGGGGATTTCGACTTTAAAGATATTGGAAAGTGGGTGTCACTTGACATCCCAAGGTAGCTGACCCTTGAGCTGAATCCATAGGATGTTTGTAAACACGCCATACGTCGCCATGCGTATGGTTCCCGCTGTTCTAGGTGTTGCCACCATCCCACTTGCCTACTTTACGCTGCGCGCTCTCGATTGCAGAGCCACCACCTCCCTACTCGCTACTCTCTTTTTAACTTTTGAAAATGGCCTGGTCACCCAATCACGACACATCCTCCTTGATTCACCATTGGTGTTTTTCACGGCGCTGACGATGTTTCTCTTTGTTGGATTTTGGAACGAGGACAAGCAAGAACCTTTTACCGAACGCTGGTGGACGTGGCTCGTTCTGACCGGTCTTTCACTCGGCGCAGTCCTATCTTGCAAGTGGGTTGGTTTATTTACCGTCGCGACCGTCGGTGTGTGCACTGTGCTGCAGCTCTGGTTACTCCTCGGGGATTTACGCGTTAAACCCCGGACGTGGGCGAGACACTTTTTCGCAAGAGCGTTGTGCCTCATTGCTATCCCCATCTTGTTTTACATGACCATGTTTGAACTGCATCTCATGATCCTCGGAAGTTCGGGCGAAGGGGATGCCTTTATGAGCTCTGAGTTCCGGCAGACATTGGGGCATGGCATGCCTGATACCTATGCTGGTGCGTTCGCGTTCGTTGTCGAGGATAGTATAGCTGACGTCGCCCTCAGATATTGGTTTTGGTTCCGAGGTGTCCATCCGTCATGTAAATACCCAAGGCGGCTATCTGCATTCACATTTTCACAATTATCCTAGTGGAAGCGGACGTACGTGACACTCCGTCGTTGGTCACAATCCAAGCTGACATCTCATTAGAACAACAGATCACCCTCTACCCACACCGAGATGAGAATAATCTATGGCATATTCTCAATGCCACCACCGGCGACTATCCCCAGTATGATTACAAAACACAACCCATCGAGTATATCAAAGATGGGTCGCGCATCAAGCTGCGGCACATCTCTACCGACAAGGCCCTCCACTCGCACGAAGTCCGTCCACCCGTCTCCGATGTCGACTTCCAGAATGAAGTATCAGGGTACGGTATGACCGGGTTCGCCGGGGATATCAACGACGACTGGATAGTCGTGATCGTTAAAGGTGACAAGAACGACAAGGAATCGGCCAAGCGTCTGAGGACGTTGCGAACACACTTCCAGTTGAGACACTTGAATACGGGGTGTTATCTCTTTTCCCACAAAGTGAAACTACCGGAATGGGGATTCGAGCAACAGGAAGTGACTTGCAACAAGAATGCAGTCAAGGCCAATTCGCTGTGGTACATCGAGACCGCTGCCAAGCATCCACAGTGTACGTGATTTGCATTCGCCCCAAGTTCGTGGAGTGCTAACTATGGCGATGACGTGCAGCGTCCGACGATCCAGAGAGGGTCAATTACAAGATTCCAGGTTTTTTGGCCAAGTTTTGGGAACTGCAGCAGGTGATGTGGACGACGAACGCTGGCCTGACGGACAGACACGCATATGACTCTCGCCCGCTGACTTGGCCTCGCCTTCGCCGTGGTATCGTAAGTCGCCTTAACACTTCGAATGATTCACCCTTGTCGCTCACTCGACCTTAGAATTTTTGGGGGAAGGACCATCGCCAGATCTACTTGATTGGCAACCCCTTTGTTTGGTGGTTAGGTACCTGCTCGGTCATCGCTTACATTCTCTTTCGCGGATTCCTCATTCTACGTGCGAAACGAGGGTACAGGGACTTTGAGAATAGTAAGTACTGTGTTTGGTCCTGTGTTCGGGCGTCGTTGACATGGACTCGACCGAATGTTTAGCCAAAGTGATCAAGTACGACTCGTTGTGTGGTCTTCTCTTTACCGGTTACTTTTTGCATTATTTCCCGTTCTTCCTCATGAGCCGCCAACTGTTCCTACACCACTACTTCCCTGCACTCTACTTCGCGATCCTCTTGTCTTGCGCCGTATTCGACTTTGCGACGTCGACGTTGAAGCCCAAGATTCGACTCCAAATTGCGGCCGTACTCGCGATCGTGGCGATTTGGAACTTTTCCAAGTTTAGCCCCCTGACGTATGGAAATCCGTGGACGAAGACGCAGTGTAAGAGTGCGCAGTGGGTGAAGACGTGGGATTTTGCCTGGTAGTTTTTATCTTTTTATCTTTTGTTCTTGATGACGCTGATTGTCGTGAAAAACGCTACATTGCAAAGTAACGAGTTTTTGGACGACGTGGGTCTTTTTTTTTTTTTTTTGAATGAATTGGGTGGATCGTTGACGTGAATTTTCCGCGGGTGACTGTACAGTATTCGCAGTACAATGGGTCCCCGGCGCCGACGCAGGACAAGACGGCCCCTGTACAGGCCACGGTTGGCGGCGAGCCCGGTGCGATCGTCGTTGACGACGTTCATCAACTCTTAGCACCCGATATGAACACGATCATGCCACCGGGGATTGCCGCCGAGCCTGGCAAGGACGTGTTTGCAAAGGACGACCGAGAGGCCAAGAAGAGCGTGGCAAGGATTGATTCGGATCAGAAGGATGAGGAACGGGCGGTTAGTGTGGAGGGGGTGGAGGGGGTGAGTGGTGCGACTGTGGAGAGTGTTGAGGGTGGGACAGAGACGGGTGCGGCGGGTACTCGTGAGCCTTTGGAAGCGGTCGAGACATCGTTGGTGCCCGTACCCGAGGTGCAAAAACAGACTGCGATCCCGACGGGGAGGAAGCCAGAGGGGCCGATGGATCACGAGGAAGCGCTAGCGGACCAGGTCGCACGTGAGTTGTACCCCGAGGCGAGGGACGTGTCAGAGGAGGGGCTTGCGCGCGACGGGTGACCTACCCGACTTGGCATATCGCATCTTCGTTCATGTATCTTATATCAGATATTCTCTTTGTCTGGATCCCCTTGAAGGAACATCGAGGATAGACATGGATATACACATGATATGGCCAGTGCTGCCAGGGACTGTAAGTAGATATACTGTAGCTCCTCCCGTTCTAGACAGTGGTATGTATGATCTAAGTAATCTGCGGAAGCCTCCCGGTCCTTGGTCCAAGACGGCTGCGGTAACTTGTACGCATCGCCGACTCGCGCTCGGTCAACATGCCCTTGCGAAGTGAACGACACCAGGCAGTTTTGTGAGTCCGCTCAAGGACCACGCACTCACGTCTTGGGGCACATCGATCGACGTGGCGTTGGCGAGCTCGATAAGGGGTTCGCTGATGATGTTGACGACGAAACCGCTGGTGCTGTTCTTGACGTTGTTGGTCGTGACTTTGAGTCTGTCTGGTGCTGCGTTGGGGCAGGAAGATGTGACGACAGGGGTTATCTTGATGATATGATATCGACATAAACAATTGCAGGTCGTGCGTTTTATTGTGTATTATAGAAGAGGGCGATAGCACCGAGGAACAACACCACCGATCATGAGGGCGATTGGGAACGACCACCATGCAAGCTCAAGTTTTGCGGATAAGTGCCAGCGATAGTTTCACTAATTAAATCATCGCGATGGCTCATTTGACTCTTGGGAAGGGGGAGGGGTATTGAAGTTTTCTTACCTCGGATCCTATTCTGCGGTTGCGAAGGTCTTGTTTCTCCCCTTCCATCCATGCCTGACCGTCATGCGTACTATCGATCTTCTGGAACCACGGCCAGGTTGAATTGGGTGGGTGTAGTTGCTACCGAGGTCGCGGTCGAAGGACATCTTTTTGCTGTCCTGCTGTGTCGGTGACGGGTGGGCTTGAGATGGTCAACTGCCAGTCAGTTACACCGTTCCATGCCATCAACGAGGAATTAAATCTGAGCGCGTCACCCAGCAGTGGCGCTTTCACAACTGCCGCTTGGCAGGGGCCAAGGATGGAATGTGGGCGACTCCTTGCCTGGGTTGACACTGGGGACGCACTAGGACAGCGGCCGGACAGCGAGTCGGCCAGTCTCTGAAGACCGTCTGTAGTCTACCGCCTGCGTGCCAAATGCGACCGGGGATGCGGACGGGCAGACTGTGGAGTCCGGGCTACAAATTGATTTTCCCTGATTGACATGCCTACACACTCATCAGCTACGCGGGACATGACACGGAAACGAGCAGGAAGTCTGGTATGACGTTCTGACCAACTCCATCGGTATCTGGTTAGACCAGGTCCTCTACTGGTATCCCTCCAACACATATAAAGACGCGAGTCGTGTCTAGAGCCGGTGTATAGCTTCCTCCACTTTGCTCTCCTCTGTGGCCCAGACAGAACGGGGTATCCTGAATACATCGCCGACGCGAGCATAGGACATATCTCCCAAGCGCGCGATGGGTTTGAATTTGGTGATGTCAATCGTCCCACGTTCGGTCAACATGTCGTTGCGAACGTGAATATACTTGACGTGCGCCAGCACGAGCGTGCTCGTGCATTCTCCGGTCGTGGGGTGGACGATATCGATCGCTTGGAAGAGTTCGCATTCCATGCTGAACGCGCTCTCCTTGACCCTAGATGCTTTGACATGCACCTGTGATACATAATCAGCCAAGAGTTCTAAACGAGAGAGCCACGAAAACTGTGGTACACTGGGTGCTTTGGTCAATCCGCTGATGGACCACTCGTCAAAGTCCGGTGGGGCATCTATCGACGTGATATTCGCATTCTCTACGAATGGCTCACTAATGATGTTCACTGTGAAGCCGCCCTTGCTGTTCTTGACATTATTTGTCGTGTCCTTGATCCGGGCAGGTCCATTCGAGCAGCAAAAAGACACGAGGGGCGGCCAGTTGGTGACCTGGACACCAGATATTAGCAGGTGAACCCAAGAGTCATGCAATGTGCCTGCCAAGATAGTGACCCACCATGTTGAACCAGCTACATGAATGACAGGCGCGATGATAATCAATGTGTCGTACGAGATCGAGATGCGATGACTAGTACCTAAATGGTGCCAAGTTCTCAACCCCATCCTCTGAGATGGTGGAGACAAAGGCGACGGGCCTGGGCACGATGCCACTAATCATCAGCGTGTACAGCTTCCTGGGGTGCAATGTTCAAGTCGCATTGATCAAACGAGACAAAGGTAGGGGCCTTACAGACGGTCGTATTCTGCTGTGTTGATGGTCTTCCACCCTTGTTCCTCGCCTTCCAACCATGCGCGGCCTGCAGGCGTACTGTCGACCTGTTGGCAATAAGACCACGTTGGGTTGGGCGGTTCAGTGAACTTGGATTGATTGCTGCAGTCGAAAGGTGGTAGAGACATCTTGGATGGTCACTATCAATCTCGATGGCTCTGTTACTTGTTTATCAGCGGAGCTCGCCGGGGCTATGCGTGTTCTCGCGCACACCGAGCTGCCCGGTGACCGCATCATTCCGAGCCTGGATTCAAGCGCAGTACCTCCACCGAAGCGTCGAATGGGTCGTCGTCGAACATCGGTGGCCATCGTTCCCAGTTCGTTTGGGGTACTATGTCCATTCCCTGTGCATTGCAAGGTGAGCGGGTTGCCGACTCGTAACGGATGAATCCGCGACGACCAGAACAAGCTTTACACAATTAAATATGTGGTGTGGAGAACATCAGAGACGCTACAAGCACTCGAGCACCTTATAGACTACAGTTAATTTTTTGTCCTTCGTTTGAGTACACGTCTATCTACATATTCTATAATTCTTCCAAGTCCACAGAATGTCGGGGACGGGTGTTCTGAACTATTTGCATAACCCAATGCAAGTGATTCCTAATCGAAATGCGTGAACATGGCAGTAATCCACCGCTTCACATGGCAATACAGTACAACAACCAAGCGACCTTCCCGATTCTACCCAGTTAACATCGATGTAAGTAGCTTTCAAAGTACATCACCTCATGACCGCCCGTTTGGCGTGGAGACCAAGTGCACGTTACCCGGCCGCTTGTGTCCGCTCCAACCGCTTGTCAACAGCGACAGGTCGCCCATGCTTTGAGTGCGCCAAATCAGACAGCCTGTTCTCGCGCATCCGTGTCAGCAACTGGACGAGCATCAGCGGCGTCACCACGCCCACGCCTTCCATCTTCCCTGGCTGTTCCTCCGTCCCTTCAGCCGGCGTCCCCACACAACTGTGACTATGACTTCTACTCCGACTCTCCGAGAGCGCCCGTTTCAAACTCCCCCTTGTCGTTGTCGTTGTCGATGTTGATGTCGAGTACGGTGACCCCGCATGTGTCTGCGGGCCTTGTTGGAACGCACCGCTCGCGTCCCCGTCTTCCCGATAGCATTCCCAGGCAGAATAAAGCGAGATCATCTCTTGTGCGATCATGGAGACGAGAGACATGGACACGTTCAAGCCTGCGAAGAAGCCGATGATGTCCTGCGGTTTCTTGGATTCGGTGGATGAGATAGATGCTTGGCGGGAGGATCGACGGAGGGGATTGGTGTGGGTATGGGCGTCGTTGGGGTTGGGGACGTTCGGGGGTGATTTTTGGAGGACAAAGTCCCGCGTGGGGGCGTGGAGGATGAGAGTAAGGTAGAGGGCGGTGATGGCGAGGAGGTGTGGAGGATATAAGAGACAGAGGTCGGATCGGTAGGTATCATTGATGATGGACCTAAGGGTCTTCTTGAGTACTGTCTGAGAATATCCACAAAAGATGAAATGAAATGGGGAAGTCCCACCATGCGAGTTGGAGTGCGTCGTCGCTCAACTCCAACTGTCCCTCGTCGGTGCCCCAATACCGTGGCCCGTCGTCGGCTTCTACGCCTACCTCCCCCGCCTCTGCTGTCGACTTGTTCCCGCTTTCTTTCTTACACAATGCCGTGAGCGTCCGGTAGGGGTGGAAGACGGTCAAGTCGCACTCCAGATCGGCGACGAGATAAAACTCCATTTCCGCCAGCTTCGAATTGTCAGAGGGAAACGACTTGACCCCATAAGGTTGCTCTGCATCCCAAAAATGCACGCCGTTAAGACTCGCCGACTGCACCACTTTCTTATATAAAAGAGAGACGAGAGACGTACGGCTAAAGAACAAACGTGCTTCTGCGACAACATTCTTGATGTGCACGGGCGACTCTTCCGCTTTTCCAGCGACATAACAGCATGCAGCGATTACGACGAACGGGTCAGTTTCGCAGTAGGCGTTCTTGATGTAAAACCGGCGAAAGAAGACGATCGCCGTCGCGATCACACGTTGTCGAAAATTCAGCTTCTTGCCGAGCTTTGTGATTACTGTGGGTTCAAACAAGAGAGTTCGGTGTCCGGTGTGCATATCATTAGATGCCTTTGAAGAAAGAGTGTTCGACGCACCATTGGCAAAGAACATGGAAAAGTGTGTAAAGTATTCAGGGTCGTCAACGTACTGGAGGTCGTCAGCGCGAGCTTGCTGGAGTGTTGCACGGTCAACCATCCATCGCTTGCTAACACGGCCCGGTGAGCTGACTGTTCTGTGCGAGGACTTGGCCCAACCCGCGCACTAGTGTGAACTTGCCCAGAAATCGGTGGCCATGGATCTGGAAAAGACGTATCCCCAGCTCGGGTCTACGAGTAGCGGCTTCGAGTGTGTTTAGAGAGGAAAGCGGGATAACTCGCAAGTGGTATGTACTTACAGGATGCTGTTTCCCACGGATTTTAAGTACATAATACAAAGTGAAGTGCTGGACATGCTGGACATTTTGGATGCCGAAGCATCCGTGACCCGTGGGCATAGAGTACATAGAACTAACCGCCTGCATAACCATTCTCCATCCCGACAACGTCATTCACAGATCGTGACCCTCTCAGCAGTGTGGCACGCGTCTGGTCAGAGCTTGCTCGAAGTGTCGACGGGGGTAAGAAGTCTACGCCAGACATCGAGAAGAACCCGACTCAATTCGACCGGTATATGCTGGGGGATCTGGGATGAAGACGCGGTCAGCAGATGATCATGACCGGATATATCGTGAACAGACCAGGTGCCCCACTCCTTCGATACGACTCACCACCTGAATGCATCTTTCCGAGGCCGGGTCTACAAGAGCGTCTTGTACGTGGCGAGGTCTGTGATCCATCATCTTCAGGTTACGACCAGTCAGGACACATACTTACATGTAATCGTTCTTGTCACCAAATATCACCCCAACGGGTGTCGTTGCGGATAGCTTGTTCAACGACTCGATGCCCCTCTGGGGACCTGTCATGTCCCGATACATGGTCTAGAAGAGATCACACACATTGAGTCTTGCAAAACACGGGAATACCCACCGCTTCCTCTTCACGTGAGCATGCCAGAGTCACCGCTTGGTCTGGTCCTTGTTCGACTCCTTCGCAGGTCCTCAGTCCATGTTGCTGTGCAACGACAGTCCTGTTACCATTCTGCTCCAACATATCACATAACAACAGATAAATTACCACGTAGCTGTCCAGGACACCTAGATCCCAACGTGTTCTTTCTTGAAAATATCTCGACGCGCTCTGCCGACTAGGCCACATGTCACGCCGTTCGTATGCGCCATTGATAAGATGAACTCGGAGGTCCCGCAACTTGCCTAGCCCTCCAGGGCTCAGCAAAGGCTCGATCAGAATCAAGGCACAGAAATGAATTGTAGGTGCGAGCGTCGGCAAGATTGATCTGGAGAATTCGTTGAACAAATGAGCGTGCTCGCGATCAGGGTCAAACGGACATGCCCACGCCTCCAAGCGAATGGCCAAGCCCAACGAGGTTTTCGCGCCGAAACTCGACTGGGGTGGGAAACGTGGGACCGCGTAGAATGAAACGATGCGCTGCTTCGGCATATTTTTCGCACCCAACTGACACGATCGGGCCGCATTAGCATTCTGACCGTTCAAGGCAACGTGACTGAGTGTGGAAGACTCACAACTACGGTAAAACGGGGGGCGTTGGAGCGCGTGTTGGTTCAGTGCGGCGGATTCGCCATGGTTGGGACACTCGATGACCCATGCACACTTGATCTTCGGACGGATGAGGTGACTTTGATGCTTTACATCCTCGAGGAAATGCTGCAAAGTAGGCTCCCAGGTTTCCTTATGAAAGCTAGTAGAGTGTAAGAGGATCAGTGTGAATGCGTCGCGGTCATCCCAATGCGCCTCCAGTTCTGGGCGCCAGAACTGTTTGGCAGTGATATAGAGCGGGTAGTCTGTATCAGGTTCGAGGATGAACTGACGCTGGAGCATTACAAGTTAGATGGACAGAGTTGGAGACATGGATCCGGGACTGATTTAAAGATGGATATGGGATGCGGAGATAGTACGCAGTAAGTAAATCATAGCACGGTCTGGCTACCAGACCAGCAAGAAGGGCGAGGGCGAGAAGCGAGTCCCATTTGCTTAAGTCGTTGCCTATAATATTGCCGACTCTTTGTGAAACTTTGAAGTTGTGTTTGCCTCCGTCTCCTTGCCCAACAAAACAATCATCGCTCATACCTCGCTACCATATGAAGCGACACAGAGGGAAATCTAAACCGACAGGACGTGCCAATATTACGCGGTCGTGTTCTCATCCGACAGACGAAATCTCGTTTGCGTTTCCCGGAACCATAATGCGACACTATGGCGGGTACTGGACGGTCGCAGGATGGGGTCGTGGATGACCGACGTGGCTCATCGTCGGGCGTGCCAGTGACGATGGCAAGTTCAAGTTGTCAATCTTGGATGCCAAGAATTTGGAACAAAAGTTCGCGGAGATGGCGGGATACCACTGGATCGGTACGGTCTCCGCGCTCACTGCTAGACGTTTCACGGATCATGATCGTACCGTCATGTGAGGCGCTGGCCCGGCCAATCCTGTGGACTATACCCGTGGGGCGGTGGCTTTCGGGTCCGTTGAAGCTGAGCCTCGGTTTGCTTGGCTAGATCCCACATCTCCAGTTCTCTCGGCCCGCCGGTGACCGCCTTGCGGCATGTTATGGTGGATGCACCGCAGAGCGCCGTCTAGGTCTGGGACATCTCCGGTGACAAGATGACTCAACGCTTTAGGGTCGCGTTCCCCTATCCCTCGAGGCCTGGTCGAGCCGTGGACAACGGGTCTTTGCTGGGCCTGGCTCTTTAAAGGCAATTGCCGTTATTAGCGCCTCCACGGGCACATCCCGCTTGCGATCCATCTCTTCTCCGAACCTTCATGTCTGGGGTAGCAACAGGTTTATCGTCATTGGCAAAGATTTGTCGGCGGCACGCAGTTCCGGGACATCTTGACTGGCGCGCAGATTGGGCTCATTCTACATGATCATACCCCACTTGCCATCTCTGGGGCACCTATTGCAGGAGATCGTGGCTCGTCACGGCGAAGTCACGGTGCTGGACTAGACCGGCTCAAAGTAGTTACTATTCAACACCTGTCTCCCGGCAGACATAGTCGTCTAAAAGAAATCACCATATTCTCCACCTCACATCACAGAGCAAGAAATGGAAACACGAGCTGTGGGGTTTCGAAATGACTTTGAGCGGGAGGTAGCCTTAAAGGTTTACGAGCAGGTCGCTGTTCCGGCTCCTTCGCGCTTCGCCAACTGCCACTTGTGTCTCCCCTGCGTCCAGTCCCCAGTCAAAAAAAAAAAAACTTAAGTTACAGCAATTCTTCGCCTGCGGGACTCATCATCTCGCCAAGGTTTCGGTCCCCAGTGACGTGTGGTGATCAAGGCGACGGATGGACTCCCACTAGAGCACCCGAGAAAACTAGTGGTCGTACGCCCTTCAATTCATCGTCTCCTAGATCATGTCCATCCACGCAGGATCAGTTCAAGCGTCAACTCAGGATCTGACCCGGAGACTTGCTCGAAACATGACAGCGATAATGGTGCGAGCTCCACTATTCCTTCTCCTCTGCATACCGCTGCGTCGGACTATATAAATGATTGTACTCGGGCATTACGACTCATCGTCTATCTCGGTCAGCTTTTCCGTGCACTGCTGCTCGAACGACGATCTCAGAGGGGATACAAACGAGTCGCTGCTGATTGGGATATCTTCGTCCAAGTGGACCGAAAGATCGTTTCGTCGGACGTGCATACGGGCATGTTGGAGATATTGTAGTGCGGCGTCATATTGATCTGGATTCTCACTGCGTCTGGTGTTTAATCTTATAGTACACCACATCGTTGACGTTGTCCATTTCCCACCTCTGTTTCCACGATGAGTGACACCCAGAATGTTAGGGGCGCATATTTTGCGCTCTGAGATCCCAGCTACTAGTAACGTCCCATATCCAATTAATGCCCGGGACCGTGCGCCGCGCTGCTCGAGTGTACCCTATCACTGGCAAAGGGCTC
This sequence comes from Boletus vinaceobasis, assembly GCA_038092335.1. NCBI lineage: Eukaryota > Fungi > Basidiomycota > Agaricomycetes > Boletales > Boletaceae > Boletus > Boletus vinaceobasis. Next base: position 30,114 of record JBBPQE010000091.1, read on the forward strand.
ATTAATTTGAGCAACAGTTGCGCAGGTGATGAGTCGACCTGGAACAACTTGATCATATGGAATGGAGGGGATGGAGGGGTCTCGCGCTCACTCTCGAGCTCTCGAGGTGCCAGCTGTTCCGTCCGAATCGATCGGGAACAATGGGCTCAATAATTGTGTGCGTGAAATCTTGAGGAGAAACAACGGCATTGCCACTGGTAATGGCCACGAGGGGGGATGGGAGGCACATGGGGTACGGTTTACTATCTCACCCATGAGTCCCTTTCATCCCTAGCCACCCGTTCGGCGTTCCCGAGACCTGCCCATTGGAAGTATGTACAACGTCACAAAAGCGACTGACGGGTATTTGCCCCTGGCGCAGACGCGCGAAAGAGGGAAGCATTAACCCGAAGAGCTCGAGCGCGGAGCCTCGATCGGCTGACTGGGGGGTTCAGTATGTCTGTTAGTATTCGAAATGGGTATTACGATTCGTTGTTTATCTCGACAGGCCGTTCCGTACAGTGTCACTCGCACGGCGACCTCAGAAGGAAAGCAAGCAAGTTGCTGTGAGTTTCCTCGGCCAGGTCGGCCGAAAAATCACTTCGTTGAGTGCGTGCAGATGTGTTGGGGAGGTCGTGGTACCTCAACAGTCTGCGGAGGTGCTATAAAACCGTTGCGCAAATCGAAACCGACGAGGATTCAGACCCGTGTTCGGGTGAAAAGATACCCTATGTTGAAGCTAGAGGTTCCTAGCTTGCGCAAATGGCTCTTGGTCCCAGAGAGCCATGGACAACATATTTATTAGCAACAGATCGTAGGTAGCTTCTGCTTATACTGCTTCTCGCTTTCGGGGGGTTGCGCGAAGGATGTCGTCCACCCTATGATCGAATGAGTAGCTTAGGATATACAACGAATGTATTACAAACCGAATGATCATCTCGGCGGCCTCTGTGGCACTGAGAATAACCTGCCGCTTCAGCTTGTAACTTTCTGTGATGCCAAGAGCCTGCATCGAGCCGATAGAACCTTCGTTCATGTCTGCGGGGGTATGTGGATCAACCAAGAGGAGAGAACTCCGTGAAATCCTACATACCAAGCCCAGCGTCTGACTGGCCATCGTAGTGCGCTGCTCGCAACCGTGCTACAAGATCGCTCGAGTCGTACCCGGCGTTATCGGCCAAGATGGTAGGAATTTGCCTGAGCGCTCGCCCGAACGCCTCTGCTGCGATAGCCTTCTTGCCCTTGACCTTGCGTGCTGCCACGTCAACTGCGCAGCTCATCAGCATCTCAGAACATCCACCGCCAAGCACGATCCGGGTTTCCTTCACTGTCTGTGTCAACACTGAGAGTGCGTCGTGCAGGGAGCGTTCAGCTTCATCAACCATCTGGTTCGTGGAACCGCGCAGGACAACGGTGCATGCTTCACCAGCGGCAACGCCAGAGAATTTGATAAGCTGCGAATCACGATCAACGAAGGATCAGGGCAAGGATTGGTCTTGTTACCTTGTCCTCGCCGATGATGACCTCCTCGATCAACTCGCACCTCCCAAGTTTTACAAGATCAGGCCGATCGAATGTACTCGCAATCTCACCGCCAGTCACGAGTGATAGACGCTCCACGCCCTCGAAATCTGCATGCTCGATGACCAGGATGCCTTTCTCCGTAAGCAAGGACTCGGGGTAGTTGTATATGAGTTGCCGGTTGACGAAACAATTGATACCGTGGGCTGCGATCGCTTCCACTTTCGCCTTCATCTTCTCTCGTTCTGCGCGCTCGAGTTCAGCAAGTTTACCCGTAGAGTCGACCTTTACACGTGCGCCAAAGACTTTGATCTTGTCGGTATCCATGGCTAACAACATCGTCCATTAGCATGGCAAGTTCTGCAGCACGAATGGCTCACCAGTGTTGGCGATTAAAATTCTGACGTTCTCCATCCGCTTCGGCGAGTTTACCGCGATTGATTTATCGAGAATAAAGCCTGTCATATCGTCAGAGATATGCTCACTATCAACGAGCATCCCCACCTTCGTCAAGATATGAATCAGTCAGCTTTCCACCGACTTTCTTGATGATCTGAATGTGCTCAAGGTCTGTCGAACCCTAGAAGGATCATGCTCAGGCCAAGCACAACATGCCCAACAAGAAATTCCTACCTTCAGCCGAAGGACGGCATCAACAGCAAGATTCGCAAAGTAGTCCTTGTCTTGCGAGAGCACTTTTGATGATAGAGTCGTCCGGGCGATGTTGAACAAATCTTGGCGGAACTGTACAGCATCGGATCTATGAAAAGTAACAAATCATGAGGCACGAAGTAACAAATATGGACACGACAAGACGTACGCGTGATCCACGGCTGCCTTTTCCAACGCGTCCAATGCCGCCCTGCTTGCGAGACGATACCCCTCAACGATCGTTTGGGGATGGATTTTCATCGCGATCAACTTTTCCGCCTCTCTTAGTAGTTCCGAGGCCAAAACACAAACAGATGTTGTCCCATCTCCGACCTCGTCGTCTTGGACTTTTGAGATGTTGACGAGGATCTTGGCTGCTGCGTTGTCGAGTTGGATGGATTTGAGAATCGTGGCACCGTCGTTGGTCACACTTATGTCTCCAGACGACGCGGATTGCAGGATCTTGTTCATGCCCTTGGGTCCAAGGGTAGACTTGACGAGGTCGCCGACAGCGAGGGCGCCAACAAAAGAGGAGAGACGGGCATTTTCGGCCTTTTCTTCAGTTGCCTAGTGATAACGCGGTCAGTATAGCGCATTATAACTTGTTTTTGTGAAACTGATTACTTCGTCACTGAAAATCTGCACCGACATTGCAGTTGTGATGTATGTTTTGGGGACAGGTTGATCTTGATATTATAGTAAGTACTAATTACAGTAAAAGACTGCAGTACGTAATACTTGCGATAAGTCACTTTATCCGATAAAATTTACTGTAGAACGAGTATAAGTACTAGTACTACCAGCCTGAGATAGCACTTCGAGTTGAACGTCGAACTGGAAAATAAGGATGTACGACAGTCAGACTGTCAGTGAGCCAGACACAACCAGTGGAAGACGAGACCCTTTGATACTTGCAAGGTCTGGGATGGGATGAGCAGGGCATTTCATGCCCTTCAATTTTTTCAATCCATCTAGTTTGTCCGTGAGGCCAGCTCAGTATTCTGATCAGTTCTCGGCGATGTACCAAGCCTTAGGGGGATGGCACTGGCAATTCCTGGAGGTTCGGCAGCATAATGTAACTACGATATTAGCATCATCTCGCAGGTCACGGTCCTGATCCCGCACGCGACTGAATGGATAATGTATAACTGACCCAAGTCGTACAGGATGTGATGAGAGTAAGGGGAGACGACAAACCCAAGGCATGCAGGATAGTAAGACTCAGAGGATAAACTGAAAGGGAAACGAGGTGGCATTGACTGCTTATGTAAGAACTACCACCAGTCCTGCCAGTGCAGATCTTGTCCAGTGGTCGTCAAGTCATTGTAGTTTTTGTGCGGCCGCGATACTGTTCAGTAGGGAAGTGATTAATGTTTCAACTTTGATTCTCTCGACCCGGTGAGAGAAATACCAGCGCCACTAAATTAACCCCAGTCAGATCTCTCACACGGTGGTCAACTTCCCTGCCAGGTTATCCTCACTCAGCCTAGGTTCGGAGCATCCGACTTCCCTCGTCCTTCACTCCCTCGTGTACACAATGGTTGAGCATTCCGCTCTGCTCCTGTTTGCGAGCTCATCCTGATTGGGGCTCACCGATTGCTGCCAATAACGACTTGACCTTTCATCGTGGTCATGGATCGCTCTAATTTTGGTCGTTTCGAACCCTTCACGCGGCCAGTGAGACCGTCTGTCGCATGTTTAAATCCATCAAAACTGCGCAGGATGTGTCCGAAACACCTCCCCGCTCGTGCGTTCCTCCCATGCGTCTCATCTTCAGTAATTCATACTACAAAAACACGGACATATCCGATGAAGAAGGGAACAAGCTCTATACCATCTCTACCCCACGGGGATGGAAGCAAGTGACTACCATTACCAAGCATCACAAGGGAAGAAGAAGTAACAGAACGCCTAAGGAACTCTGTGTCATCGAATGGCACAGAGTCAAGAAGACCAAGTTCCGATTTGGCGAGCAGGTGTTGGAAGCGGATGCGATCCTGTATAGACGACCATACTCTTGGTATGCCGAACGCACTTGTATTCTGTCCGGGTTTTTCACCGAACAAATGTGGTACGCAGGGGCCGATATTTCACAGGTCCGGATGGCCGGACGTACAAGTGGAAAGTAGGGTTCAGGTACTGCTGGGTAATATATATCAAGTCATCCTCATTCGCCGATGGGATTTGCTCACGTTTTGTGCATTCTTTTGTGTCTTTTTAGCTCAAGAACGAAACAAGACATGCCAGAGTACATCTTGTCAAGTTTCACAATCGGAACCTCGGCATCAGGAAACCGTCGCACCCACCATTTCTTGAGGTCGCACAGGAGGTCGCACACATGCTAGATCACATCATCGTGACGTACATCTACATGGAGAGAATGCGTCGGGACGTTGAGGATGAAAAAAAAAATATGTAAAACCTACAGATGGACGATCATTCAAATGTTCGGTTCGACCCCCTGGGCTTCGTTGTCGCTTCGTGTACTTTCAGAGGTATGACGATCCACGTTAATTTCCATGTGTTTATTGTCTATCGAACCAATTTCCTTATCGGTCTGATGGCGTAGTTGGTTATCGCATCTGTCTAACACACAGAAGGTCTCCTGTTCGAGCCAGGGTCAGATCATATATTTTTTCCGACTATACGAAACTGGAGAACCAGTGTCATTGTAGTCACTAAGGCTCAACACTCGCTGGCCAGATGCAAGATGAATACAACACTAGTATCATCGATAGCTACAACAAGCATTTGAAGAAACATCGACTTGACAGTAGCGTTACAACAAAAACCAACAACTTGTCAAGTGGTCATTAAGCTCCCCTACTCAAACACGATCACGAGATCCATCCCCTTGTTCTCCAACCAACTTTTCCACATCTCACTGTATTTCATCGTCCCTTTCACTTTCCGAGTTCCCCTTCCTTTCGGACTAAAGACCTGTTCATCTGGCAACAGCCTCGCGATGCGTCGAATCTCGCGCAAGTCACGATTTGAGTAGTACTTCATCTGCACCGCAGCCTGAGCAAGCGTCGGATGACGCTGGCAAGTCGCAAAGACAGGTGCAAGCCAACACAGCCCCATTCAGGTTCAAAAAAGTTCAAGCAATCATTACTGGACTGACCGAGTCTCGAAACACCATTCGGTGCCATTTGCAAAACGTTCTGAGTGATATCCGACCCTCTTGGGCGCCCGTGTCCGCTTCCCTTGACGCGCGCTCCCCGTCGCTGTGGTCGCGGTAGAGAGGGAGTAATCGGGGCGTGTAGTATTTCACCAACGGGATTGCCGTAGTATCCCGCGATGCTGTAGAAATATTTGACGGTGCAGACACGGGAGTGTTACCACTATATAAGCGAAGACGATAACGTCCTGCGACATGCCAATACTTTGCTTGCGCACGTGGCGTGGCATAGGTATCATCGCTCCGAGGTCGCCCGTGACCTCGGTCAAACATCTGTCGCAATTGAACCGGTACCTTGGCATGGATTCGCACTCGGAGACAGACGGTGTTGAGAGCACGAGTAATGATATTGAAGAGCGAATTTATGATAGGAACGCCTTCTGACGTGCTTGATTTCGTGCAGAGTTTCCCGAGCGGTATAGCAGGCCCGGATACAGATGCCGACGAAGTCCTTCCGACGATTTGGACACTGGAAAAGGCGACGAGTGCAGCGAAAAGCGAGATGGGCGTTCGAAAGCGTGTAAAGTGCTAAGGGGTAGAACGAAATTCGAATCGTGAGCGGACAAAGGTGGACTTCGAAGGTGAAGCATGAGAGAATGTTCACCTGCAGTTGAAGGTGCAACGTTTGTTCAACGACGGACCTGAAGTCGGATATCATGATTCTTGAACGATGATGGTGATGGACTTTAACGCAGAGCACACTCGGGGAGTAGGCCGTACGAAACCGGGGAAGGCAGTTCAAGTGCGGAGACGGTTCGCGTTGAAGCGACGCGAAAGGCGCAATTGTACGTCATGCTTATCGAACACTGGGTTTGAGAAAAACGTCGTCCTGTCACCCTGAGGCCTGAGGAATAGTGTGCAGGGTTTGTAACATTCCCGAGGGTATTCCGCAGCTATGACAAATGAGTTGCTGTGGTTGTCTGAAAACTCGTGTTATTTTGAAAGATCTGGTGGGTTGAGGTCCGAGGGGTCCTTCAAGTGGGAGATGTCTTCCAATACGAATCGCAACGTGCAAAACACGTGCTTGTCGCTCAGCGCTCAGCTGCAATCAGGGAGAGATAACGATCAGTGTGGTCCAAGGGAGTTCGTGTATGCTAGGGTCTTCCATTTCTCGAAACGCACTCGAGAACAAACGTGTATCGATGAGAGCAGGTTCGATAATATAGAAAGCCGGACAACCTGGCTTTGTATACGACAGGGTTTGAAGCTCGCGCATTACCTATAAAAAATCCAGACGAACAGCTGGGTTGCAACTTGCCTAGTAACGCATTCTCTTTCAATGCATAAGTCATCTCCAGGTGGTGCCGGACCTGTTCTAATTTTAAAGCTGCGCAGATGAGAAACTTGCCAGTCATAAAAGCGAGCGCCGAGTAATGTTTTGTCGCCGCAAGCTGTGCTGCAGGCTGCAGCTGGATAAGCCACGAGGTAGAGATACAAAGACTCAGGCGTGCCACACTGGATGGCAGAACCAGCTTTCTGTAACTCGCAAAGAAGTCTGGGAACTACTAGTACTGCGGGCCGGAGAGCCCGGCGACGGACTCGTTTTATTAAGTAATGTCAGCTGTTTGAGGGTCTTTTCTCCACCACTTTTCTTCCGTTTTCGAACCATCATAATCTTTCCAGCTGTCCTGTTAGTGGTCCGATTTCAGATGGGCGGATCTCGTAGTCAAGGTATTGCTGGTCGCACACCAGTACACCCCGCAATCAAAACAGCAAATTATTGTATTTTTTTCCCTGCCGCAACCGGTCTCACACGCGTCTAGCCTTCTTGGCTCTGCCTGGAGGCATCATTGATAGCCAAGGCTGGAACGTGGATGGGAGCGATATACGGCTCGTGACTTTGAAGAGGTATATCTGTGACAGATTCTGTCCTTGTTCACTGCTCAGCGCTCAGCTCTGAGGCACTGCTGCATAACTCGGCCATAACTCATCTATAATGATATCCAGGTCTCGGTAGGCGTCATCCCGCGGTACCTGACACAAGTGTTTTGGGACTGCCGTTTGCTGTGCTATGATCTAATGACCGGGGGTTACTATATAGGCTGCGACCCTCGGTATCACTCTCATTTACGATAATTTACCATCCTCTCACCTCCTTTACTTTCTGAATCACCTCTGCTCTCCAACTCGACGGTGACCATTTCACACCATGGACGCAACTACCTCATGTCAACCGCCTTGCTGGGCCGGGACGACCCTGGTTAGTACACAACATTTTGATGATGGTTGTGACCTTACTGTCATTTCGGTATCTCTAGATCGACCCGCATTCAACAGAGAGTTATCATGATAAATACCTCGTTCCCCTAATGGAGATTGTGGTACGTTCAGCATCTAAGCAAAGACTGTACTCGCTCACGAGTATATTTCCACCGCAGTGTCCAGGTGACACGTTCTGGATCCTGTTTCAGTCCAAAGTGTATGTCTTTGGACGGCCACTATTATGGGCTGTCTGCTTCTTTGTGAGTGCTTTCTGCGTACACTGAATACTTGCTCTGACCCCGTTTCTAGTTTTACCCTATCATTTCGGATGTGATTTCGATGACCCGGATCATGTGCCAATTAACCTGGATATCTTCGTATCTCGTATTTTCGGTCGTCTTTGTTATGTTACGATGTCTCCGAAAACTTGCACCTTTGCGACGTGGTGCGTTTCTCGAGAGTAAATGAAACTTGTTCTGTGCTGATCCTTTACGCAGTTTATTGCTTGACTTGTTGTCTTGTTTTACCGGGCTGACGTTTACTTTTTGACATTAATCCCTGTGGAGTGCAAACGCAATTACTGGTTAGTTTATTCCCCTCGTTTGAATACCCTCACTAATCGTCTCGCAGTATCAGCGAATATACTTGTATACAAAGTGCATTTAACTTGGGAAAGCTTTCCCTCAGATCATGGCAGTATAATCGATTAATCATTTCTCATCTAAAACAGTTTTCACCTTTCTCAATTTCATTTCATGATCAAAGTTCGCACAAACCGACTCAATAACATCGAGATATCAACACGACATGCAAGTAACTAGTCCAGTCCAACTGCCTGATCGGCCTCCTCTAACCAAATGCTTCAACCAATACATACCACCGGACAGACCTACGCAGCATTTTCATTTCCGATACAGCAAGTACAGCCCTGTACAGCAATGGCATCTGACTCGGCCAAGAACTCACGGCTGTGGTGTTCTGGAAAGTTGGATGGACTGATTTCAAAGCTATAATATAGAGATCTTCATTCCATGCCTTGAATAGACAAGGTTACGCCACCACCCGTTGGTTTCAAGACCGCAATAAGGGGTCAATTGTTTAAGAGATCAGAAAGAAGGCGTCTGAATGATATCGTCAAAAGAGCTGTTCGAGCGCCTTCCGAAGCCCGTCGGGTGTATCATCCGGCTATTCGCGCACTCCCGGATCCGCTTCAAAGCTCTATCGGCCATGTCTGTTCGTTACCATGCTTGCAAGCCCGCAGCGGCGGGTGTACATTGTTGATGATCATGGTTGCAATCGTTGGACTGGATAGACCCCACCTTTGTGCATGAATTCGCAACAGACGGGGTCTCTTGGGATACTACTAGTAGCCAGCAAGTCGCCCGCCGTGCTCTGAAACAGACACTGGCGCGTTCCCGGGATAGACGATGTCCGCGACCGCAGTCAAACAACGCACATGGTCGTCACCTTTTCTGCGTTTTCCTTGCCATATTCTAGGTAAGCAGGACGTGACGTGCCCGGCCAGCATTCCACGATGCCAAGAGGCTTGGTCACGCTGCATATCTAACTGTGGCTGGGACCCAGTCGCCCGCTTCTACTCGGATCATGGGGCTCTGACGCAGCCACCGGTCACGTCTGCCCGGTAGGAAATGGGAGATAGAGGGGACGCTTGGATCGGGTGCGGGAATATACGGGACAGCTTTTGGGGGGTAAAAATCGGAACACAGTGATCTGTGAGGCATCCGGGAGGGTCCTCTATGAGTCGACGACCTGTCAGGGATGCAGAGGGTCATTCGGTACAGTTTTAATGGACATGGACGGGCAACTGCTCGAACTCGGTCGAGTTGATGGGCCAGTGTGAGTGCTGACAGTAACACGTGACCAAGTGGCAAGCTGACGGATCGATCCCGAAACGCAATTATCGAGTTCAGGAAAACCTTTTAAACCATCCGATTGCCCACAATCCGGCGTTTCTGTTTTCGATCTTGACTAGCATCTCCTACGATCTTGCGACTGAAACATCGTCATGGGTGTCCTTGATATCGTTCCCGTGCGTGATGATGCACGTCCGATTAGCGCTCTGAGCTGACGGACCATCCAGGCTGGCGTTTTGACTGGAGAAAACGTTCGCAAGTTGTTTAACTATGCAAAGGAACACAAGGTACAGTCCGATCACTTCTCGATCAGAGTTGACCTGACGTTGTATGCCGATCCCAGTTCGCCATTCCTGTGAGTGACCCCGTTTCTAGAAATGATTGAATGGATTTTCCAAGTCCATGTTTCTTTGGCCTAGGCTATCGTAGGTCGCAGCGTATCGTCTTTGCGACCCAATATCGATCACTAATTCCACCAGAATGTTACCTCTTCGTCCACGGCGAACGCCGTTTTAGAGGCTGCGAGGTCAATAAACCCGCCACCCATGTCTGTCGTAACTGATACCGATTTTTTAGAGATATCAAAGCACCCATTATTCTCCAGGTTTCTCAAGGAGGAAGCGCCTACTTTGCAGGAAAAGGGCTTAAGAACGACCAGCAGCAAGCTTCCGTTGCTGGTGCGAAAGCAGCTGCCTTACACATCCGAACGGTCGCCAAGGAGTATGGCGTGTACGTTCTCCTTCTATCGTAGGCGAATACTACTCTTATGACGGGCCACCGTCTGTAGTCCCGTCGTGCTTCACAGCGACCACTGCGCGCACAAACTCTTACCTTGGTTCGATGGCATGCTCGCTGCCGACGAGGAGTTTTACAAGGCCCACCAAGAACCCCTCTTTTCCTCTCACATGCTCGATCTCTCCGAGGAACCCAAGGCGGAGAACATCAAGACGTGCGTCAAATACTTCAAGAAAATGGCTCCCCTCGGAATCTGGCTCGAAATGGAGATCGGGATCACGGGTGGAGAAGAGGACGGTGTAGACAACTCTGGCGTTGACAACTCCGCTCTGTACACTCAGCCAGAGGATGTGTACGATGTCCACGATGCGCTGAGCAAGATCAGCCCCAACTTTAGCATTGCGGCTGCGTTCGGAAACGTACACGGCGTATACAAGCCAGGGAACGTCAAGTTACACCCCGAGCTTTTGAACAAGCACCAGGCTTACACGAGCGCGAAACTGGGTGGAAAGGAGGAGAAGCCTCTGTGAGACCATTCTGTTGTTCAGCTTGTGATGGACGCAAGACGTTTCGGTGTACTGACGGATTTCAGATACCTCGTTTTCCATGGAGGCTCTGGCTCGACCAAGGAAGAGATCAAAACTGCTGTTAATAATGGCGTCGTCAAGATGAACGTCGACACTGGTAAGGGCGCGGGTATCTCGCGGTGCATAATCTGATATTTTCGTCCGGCAGACACCCAGTTTGCTTACCTAGCCGGTATCCGAGTATGTCGGATCGCTCATTATCGTCACCTTTGCTCTGACTTGAATGGATCTCTGTAGGATTTTGTCACCAAGAAGAAAGATTACCTCCAGACCCAGGTTGGAAACCCCGAGGGAGCCGACAAGCCAAACAAGAAGGTACGTTCGTCGCCTAGAATGTGACCGTACGTTTATGTGCAATCCTCAGTTCTATGACCCCCGTGTCTGGGTTCGTGAAGGTGAGAAGACGCTCAGCGAGCGTGTCAAAGAAGCTTGCGCGGATTTGGGCAATGTCGGTGAGTCAACCCCGGACCGCCAATCCTGGCTGCTGGATTATTGATGTGAATTGCGTTCCTGCAAGACCGTCTGTAAATGCAAACATCGTGGTGAATACTTGGATCGTCGAAGCTGTAATATTTATCGTAGACCTTTTTCGTGGCGAGGTGGTCGGACGAGCTGTACAATCCTCCATATTACGCTGCATACGTATGTGTTCGGCCGAGCGTCGACTGTTCTATTAGACTTGCCAAAGTTCTACGCTTGACCAGTTTTCAACGCGAACTTTTGCTCGGGTACAGTATATCGGGGGACTTGGTCTTCCATTTATGTAGATATATTTCTTGATAAGCGCCTCGGGACTTGCCAAAAGCTGTTCCCGTTTGTTGATTCGAAAGTTGAACTTCGTCCTCATCCGAGTCAAACTACGCCCGCTGACATCCAGCATAACGCGATCAAGTTTGCAAGCTGTTACTACGAGTCTTATGAGCGCCAAGCTAACCAATTACTTAGCCGATTATGCAACGTGAGCCTTCTCGTCACGGTCCTTCTTCACCCGCTCACACACGTGACATGGTGGCACAGTTCAAGCCGTCCTGCTCCTCCCCGCCTTTCTTACGATCGAATCCACCCGCGCCGCACTCTGGGCTGTGCGTGCTGCACACGAGCCCGACCGCGACGGCGGGCTCCTTCGCGCTCTCTTCTCGCTCCTGGTAGGCATTCTAGGATTGGTGCCGAGTCCAGTATGGACAGTCGTCATGTACGCTGCACGCGTTGCGTGGGTGCCCGTTCGCGCGGTCTTGTGGGTATGGGGCATTGGGCGAGGAAGTTTGAAAAAACGTGAGTGGTGTTTGTTTGTGTGATGTCTCGCTGGTGGCGCGACGGTGAGCGGAACTTGACATCCAGTCGTGATTTTTTTTTTTCGTTTCGAATCCGTGTTAGGTGCTCCGGCTGCGGTAACCCATTGGTACGCGTCTACGCGGAAGCGGCGAACAGAGATGCTCCGACGACGACAGCTTTGAATGAAGTATGGGATGCCTCCGAAGATGCGTCGTTCGGAGACAGTGTTGGGTTAGGAAGGCGTGAAGTGCCAGCGTGTATGGGTATCTTGAGGGATTTGATCGAATTGTAACGGCAGGTGATGTTGTTGTGCTTGTTTATCTTGTGTTGTACCGCTTGGGACATGGGGTACTGATGTTATTCATCGTGCGTACTACTAGCACTTGAAGCTGTATCGGTACTCGACGAGGGGTTTCGTGTCCCCGTTTGTTCATCGTGTTTGGCGTCACTGGCTCCGAATTGGGCGTGTCAGCTACAGCCTGGCGGCTGACAGATTTAAATGTGGACTCTTGATCTCCTGTGAACCTCCAGACATCTTTTTTGCAAACAGACACCACGCCAACAATGTCCACCCTCGTGACACTCTTCCACGTTCTGGTGGCAATCTATCGCTTGATTGCGGCCTTGTGGAACGCGCGCATTGTCCTCCTGCGGGTCGTGCAGTCAGCGATGCAAGAAGCCAAACAAGAAGCGGCCGAATTGATGGCGTTGCTGGATGATGGCGCCCCTGTGATGGTCAACCCGCATCCATGACCGGTTGTGCGTAAGAATGTCGTGCTGACTCCTTTGCATTCACAGGACGCGATCACATCGACGTCGTTGCTACACGATGTCGGTGGTCCTGCGAACCCATGGCAAATGTTGATCATCGCGAGAGCATCCTCGTTCGTGCTCCTCCTGCGGCTATCCAAGCGTCGGGTGCTTCACTTGGAAGTGGACGAGGTGCGTACATCAGATCGGCCGTTCGAGGCTGTTGCTCTAATTCACACTCGTGAATCATGATCGATTTGTGTAGAGGTTCATTACCGCCAAGCTGGAGGTGATCCGGACAGAGTTGATGCTGCATGTACAGCACATCCCACGCTTGGTACGTCGTCTTGCATCCGAGTTTCCTGGGGGCTGTCGATGGGTGAGAAGTGGCTGACGTAGGCGGTGTCGGTGTTAGTTGCAGATGCCGATCGGGATGCACGACACGCGGCTCGTCCGATATACGCCGATGAGACTGCCGTATGTCTGGAAGGAAGAACAGGCAGGACCGCGGTGCGGGGGCGGGGTCATTGAGAAATCGATTATATCTGCTGCGCCGGCGTCTTCTGTCAGCACGGGAGGGGAGGGACGTTCTCATCGGAGGAAGTACGTCCAACTGCTCACGGAAAGCGCATTGCGACGTCAGTTGCACATGGATCGACTCGGGCGGGCTGGAGTGGACGCTGTACCGAAGAGAGGCATGGATGCCCTTAAGACTAACGGGGAGAACGTGGTCAGGAGGAAGGCGCTAGCGAACGCGACGAACATGTGCATCACGCACGGTGAGAAGAGCACGGATGCAGACGGGGCGCCGGGCGAGACGTACGGACCGGAGATGGGTGTCGTAGACACGCCCAAGCAAATGCGGATCGAGCGAAACATCCACGCGGCGCTCAGTGAGAACTTGTCGATCCCGAACATGGTGCAGGCGTCGTCGTTGCGAAAGGCGGCCGAGAGTGTGCCACCGTTGCGTCGGATGAGTTCGCAGTCGTTGCGACGCAGGCGTGGACAGTTTGATTTGTATGGACAGGGGGTCTCCAGCGAGTTCAGTTTACTGTCGAACATGGGTCAAGGGAGAGACTGAGATAATTGTATGTTGCCTGAGCGCTGAGCAGAGCTACGAGCGTTATCCCTCAGGTAAAGAGATAGTGTAAATATTATATTCGGCTCTATGTTGCAAATCTAGGGGAACTAGTTGTACTCTCACGTTCTCGATGCGAACTGGAGTAACGGACCCTCACATTGACACAGAGGACCTTCGTTGCTTGGTAGTCAGAAAACTAAAGGGGCTACTAATTCGCTGGATGCGACCACGGTCACATTGCTGGTTTGAATTCCAACAACGGCCCTCACAATATACACTGGGGCTAGCGATATGTTCGTCGCCTCTTTCCTGTAATTGCCCCGAGTTTAACATGTCGGCCACCAACCAGAACGAAACAGCAGCTCTGTCGGAACCCGCCATCGCAGCCACCACATTTAATTCGACCCCTGTTAAGAAGAAGTACAAGGCGAACACTGCCATTCCAGCGACAGTTGTCGAACCTCTCTCGCAGATCCGACGCAAACTCGCAGCAGACATGAAAGGTCGTTGGGTGGGCCCAATGCCTGTTGAAGACTTTCTTGAAGAATTTCTCCCCCGAACAAACAAGCCGCTGCCAACCGTTCCCAAGAATGTGCTTCGCGGTATTGCTGAAGAAAAACTTGAGACTGCACGCTATGACCTTTTTGTAAGTCTCTTGTTTCCATACCAGTAGACGACATTACCACATGAATCGCCTCAGATAAAAGCAGTCAAGACTTGGATCCCTGACATGGAGGCTGTCAACACCGGCCACAAGGGGGACAAGTACTTGAAGCCCGACATCTGTCTCTACAACAGAACGGGGAATGTGCCCAAAGGCACCGATTTCAAGTGTCCGGAGTTATGGATTGAGGTCAAACGGGGAAGTGAACTCGCCTTCCAGGATCCTAAAGAAGAATCGCATCATGTGGCAATCCAGCAAGGTGCTTTTACACCTGAAACCATAGGTGGACAGGAGATTTGTGGACAGCTGGCGAATTATGCTGGCGCTCACCACAGTCACTCGTTTCGGCATTTTTCCTTTTCAATACTTGTGACAAATGCTCATCTCCGATTTCTTCGCTGGGATCCAGCAGGACAATTGTCAGTAATTCATTTAGGTATGATGAGAACCCTGGGATTTTGGCCGACTTCGTGTGGAGATTCAATCATCTCTCAGCCAAAGAACGAGGCCATGACATATCGGTTTGTCCTGTGACACTCAAACCTGATGTTGACAAGCGTGTCCGGGAGGAATTGCAGATCATGGACGAAACGGAACAACTATTTGAATATCACCTACCTGGTCTGATGAAGAGAGGTCATGCCTATGGCCCCCAGCCGACGAGTTGGTGTACTCGGAACTTGCCAATATTGTGGATTCCAGGGCCATCACAAACCATCGCTGGGATATGCGTGCAATGTCTGTCGGCTAGTGAACCTGTGCATTCGGACAAACCCACAGGAGATACATGGGCAGTAGAGCGCACAATCTATCTAAAGGACACCTGGCGCTTTTTCTCCAGCCCCATAGCCAACCAAGTTGTGCCACAAGAACACGAGATTTATGCTCAGCTCATTCAAAAGGACACACCCAACATCCCAACTGTGGTTGTTGGTGGCGATGTGGATGGTGGCTTGACACGCACCCAAGAGTTCATGAACAAGCCATCCTCATTCCACCATTACCGGCTTGTCCTTGATGTTGTTGGATTTCCATTTACAACATTCAAGTGTACAAAGGACCTTGTCTCAACTGTCCTTGATGCAATGAAAGGTAAGGCTATTCTAATTGATATTTAAGTGGACCTTGCTAAGTTACACTGGCGTGAATGAAGCACATGCACATGCATTCGGGGTCGTGGGAATATTGCACCGTGATGTCAGTGTTGGGAACATTATTCGGACAAAGAACGGACAGGGATTATTGATTGACTGGGAGTTAGCCAAGGAGGTTCATAAGGGTGGTAATAGACAACCTAATCGAACAGTGAGCCACTATCTATCTAATTTACACATTAATCTATTCACATAAAGTTTGTCAGGGAACATGGCAGTTCATGTCTGCCAATCTACTTCAGAATGTTGGGCAGATGCACTCACTCACAGATGACCTCGAATCATTCTTGCATGTCCTTGGATGGACAACATTGTCTTTTGTTCCCGCGATCGACACCTATACTCCACAGTACCGTTTACAAGATTTGAAAGTCTTCGATGAAAGTTATCGTTATGAAGGCGGTCCTCTCAAATACTACGAGCATGGTGGAGATTCCAAAGTCATGGTGCTCCGGGGTGGTGCCTACCCATCCCAATATTTCAGGCCCAAACAGCCCACTTCATTATATAACCTTCTTTCCACCCTCTGCTTACCGTTCCAAGCACTTTACATCACGAACTTGAAGCCTCCAACGAAAGATCGGGAACATTACAGGGGATCAAAGCAAGCAACTGCCAAGGAGCTATATTCAGAGGATTCTGTTAACTTCTACATCGAATGCCTAAAATCCCCAGATTGGTTCATCAAGACGATCGAGGCGACATTGCAAGACCCCAAGGAGGACTGGCCCAGAGATGACAAGGCTGTAAAACTACCCATCCACCGTGACCCCGAAGAGGAGACACCCAACCAGCAGCTGATCAGGACCAGCCAGCGTGTGGGCGAGATGGAAGAATGGGAGAAATCGAGGGGCTTATCAATGGGCTTGAAGCGCAGAGCCAGTCCGACTCCTGCTCCGGGGCCTAGCGCCAAACGTCGTCGTGGTTCGCCGGCTCCGAGTCCATAATCCATTTGCAATCACTTGACAGCATCTCGGAAGCTGAGTGGGAGCTGGAAACTGCCTGTCTATCTTTGAAGCCCATGAGTGTGTTAGAATTCGAGGTGCGGGACCACACAGTGAGAATAGTAACACAGATTCTTGTTTGTCTGAGCTCTGTGAAACAAGTAGCAGATACGACGTGATTATGTAATCATACGGAGTAACCTCCATAGTCGTGACTGTATTTGATTCGGTCAACCAAGGTCCCGAGAGTATAAGAACCGAATGTCGTACTATCTGACTGCGTGTTCTTGATACAAATGGAGATATAACAAAGCTCGGGTGATGACTTAAGTATATAAATACAGTAGTCAACTCGTGAGTCACACAAAAAATCTCTTCCAGTGTCGCCATTGTCGCACACGATGGCCCTCGTACAGTGTCGCGACGAAGACGGATGGCAGTGGACATCCTACCTCAGAGATTTTGACTTGTCCCTCTGCGCCGAAGAAGGCATCGTTCTTGTCTCAATCCTGGGCATCCTCATCGTCGCGGCCCTCACACGAATCGCCCTGCTCTCATATGCACCCGCGCGTGACATCTCCCGCAACAGCTGCTGGCGACTCCGGGTCAAGCTTGTGTGTTTGTTTCCGACTTGGTACCTTGCGCGTGCTCATTCCGTTTTCAGACGCTTGTTGGTCTTGCGTTCCTGACAAGTTTAACTGCTCTATCCTTCATTCTCACTAGCCAGATCACCACAGCCGTTCAACTGCCCCATGCACTCGAGCCTCTCGCGCTTCTCCTCACCTTGTTCTTGACCAGTTTCAATCATCTCCGAACACGGTCCTCCTCCACCATCCTCTTGCTCTTCTGGCCCTGCTACACCATCGCGCTGGCCATTTGGACACGTTCTTACGTGCAAACATTCCCTGTCGCCCCACTCGTTCCTTTGAAATGGGTGGTTCTCTTCCTTGGGTTACTCTCCTTTGCACTCGAATACATCTCTCCTGACGATACCCCTGATTCGAATACCGAAAGCCCCACGCTTAAGGCCAACATATTCAGTATATGGTCATTTGACTGGTTAACCTCTCTCTTGCGCAAAGGATCCCAGGTCGTCATCACAGAGGACGATCTCCCCGCACTTGTTCCCCGCGACGAGTCTGCCAACCTTGGAAACGACCTCCAACGCGCCATCGAGAAACAGTGAGTACAACTTAACTTTGGTAGACCTTTGCCTGATCCGCATCTAGCTCTGGATTATGGGCTGCCCTTTTCGTCGCCTATGGCGGTCCCTATCTCGTTGCTGGTCTTCTCAAGCTCATCCAGGACAGCCTGGCCTTCGCCCAACCCCTCCTCTTACGCGCCCTCTTGTCTTACATATCTGAATACCAGGACAACAAAGGTGCAGGGATCTTGGCTAGTTCCACTCCCCTCCAGGGCTACGCCATCGCCGTCCTCATGTTTGCCGCCTCCATGGCTCAGACCATCATTCTTCACCAGGTAACGGGATATTCCACTGACTACCATTCTGTAGCTTAACGACGTTCTCTTCTAGTATTTTCAGATTTGTTTCGAGACTGGCATGCGTGTCCGTGCCGGCATTGTCACAGCCATTTACAAAAAGGCCCTGATCCTTTCGAGTGATGAACGCGGTCGTGCCACGGGCGACATCGTTAACTTGATGTCAGTTGATGCGACTAGGATGCAGGATCTTTGCACGTATGGACTCATTGCCATCTCTGGACCATACCAGGCACGTCACTCCCACTACTGTCCAAGCGTGTCCCTGACTTGAGAATAGATCACCCTTGCATTTATTTCTCTTTACAACCTCCTTGGCTGGTCCGCGTTTGTTGGCGTGGCTATCATGGTCTTTTCTATTCCCCTCAACACCATTATTGCACGAATTCTGAAAAAGATGCATGAGCAACAGATGAAGAATCGGGATAAACGCACCAGATTGATGAGTGAACTGCTCGCCAACATCAAGAGGTAAGTGTTCTCTCCTATTGAGGTTACAATGCATGCCCATGCCTCAGCAAGCATTAAACTTTACGCATGGGAATATGCGTTCATTCGTCGTGTCTTGCACGTCCGCAACGATTTGGAGCTCAAGATGCTTCGAAAAATTGGCATCACCGCGGCGATGAACACCACCCTCTGGGGTGGCATTCCATGTATGTGCTCTGGCACTTGGTGGTCCCTCGTCTTCTGACTGTGCGATAGTGATCGTCGCATTCAGTTCTTTGGCCACCGCTTCAGTGTTCTCGACGAGGTCCCTTACTGCCGATGTAATCTTCCCTGCCATCTCCTTGTTTATGCTTCTCCAATTCCCTCTCGCAATGGTATGTAATATTCCCTATTTGACTAGAGTCCCGTCACCCACGTCTTGCCTGTACGCAGTTCAGCCAAGTGACCTCCAACATCATCGAGGCCCTTGTGTCAGTCAAACGTCTTTCTAACTTCTTGCATGCAGAGGAACTCCAAGAGGATGCCGTGAAACGGATTGAGAAGCGTTCGCTGTCCACTGGCGACGAAGTCTTGTCGATCAGGGATGGAGAGTTCCAGTGGACCAAGAACGGTATTCAACCCGCACTCGAGGGTATCAATTTGACGGTCCGGAAAGGTGAATTGGTGGGAATCCTTGGGAGGGTTGGAGCTGGCAAGGTGAGTGTCGTTTGGATGTCGGAAGGCATATGTACTGATGGGGCTCTACTCAGAGTAGCCTCCTGTCTGCCATCATCGGTGATATGCGGAAGACGGAAGGAGAGGTCGTGTTGTCCGGCACTGTAGCCTATGCTGCTCAGAATCCTTGGTATGTATAAGGTTCTAGCTATTGTACTGAGTTCACTAACCCATTCTAGGATTTTGTCCGCCACTGTCCGCGACAATATTCTGTTCTCGCACACATACGACGAGTCGTTCTATAACCTTGTCATCGAAGGTACATATTTGTGATATCTGACGCGAATGGCCTTTCATTCACCATCGTCCCTAGCTTGTGCGTTGAAGCCTGATTTGGCAGTCCTCTCGCAGGGTGATATGACTGAAGTTGGTGAAAAGGGTAAGTTTCTGATAAGACTGATTTTGTGAATATCTGAGGTCGAGATTATCATGCAGGAATCACTGTAGGTTTCCTCTGTCTTCGATGGTCCCACCTTTCTGATCTGCGATTCCAGCTGAGTGGTGGGCAACGTGCTCGAGTCGCACTGGCGCGCGCTGTGTATGCCAGAGCCGATTTGTGGGTCGGTAATCTGCGATGGCAGTTCTTGCGTGCTGACGTACGGGCGTAGGGTCCTCCTCGATGACGTCTTGGCCGCCGTCGATTCTCATGTCGCCCGTCACGTTTTCGGTATATTATCTCTCACCTAAACTTGATCCATAGCATTGTCTGATACTTGAGCCTCCTTAGACAACGTCATCGGTCCTCAAGGTCTCCTTGCCACCAAAGCTAGAGTCCTCGTTACCAACAGCATTGCGTACCTCAAGTATTTCGATCAGCTCGTATATATCCGTCGTGGTATCATCCTCGAGTGTGGTTCGTACCGACAGCTCATCTCGAACCCTGATAGCGCGGTTCGCAGGCTCGTGTAAGTCATCTTTCGCTTCGGGTGTGTGGCGGTTTTCGATATGACGTTACAGTCAAAATCACGCCGCGAATGGTTCTTCGTCTGCTGCAACAAGCGGAGCAGTGACTCCAGCGCATACGAGTGGGAGCGGTATCAGTACGCCAACGACGAGCGACCGCAATGCGCAAACGGCGCTTGTCGACGAAATCGACTCTGTAGCGGAGAAGGTCATCCGGCGCACGAGCTTCAGCAAAGCGGTCGTCGCATCTCTCCCTCCCATCCGCGAGGCGACGAGTTCTGGGATATCGAAGGAGCACAGCGAACAAGGACGCGTGAAGACAGAGGTTTACCTCCAGTACCTCCGAGCGGCGTCCAAGGTAGGCTTTTGTTTCTTCGTGCTCGCCGCGGTCTTGGGGCAGGTGATGTCAGTCATGTCCACCGTCATGCTTCGTCTTTGGGGTGAGAGGAACCGCGAGTTAGGGAAGAACGCCGGATTGGGAGATCCTTATCTGCTTGGATATGGATTCTTCAACTTGATGTCAATCGTATCGTCTGGAGCGGCGGGATTGCTGATTTTTGTGTTGTGCTCCTTGAGGAGTTCCAAGCATTTACACGATTCGGTGCGTTTATCAAGTCTCACCAAGAAAGGGTTGACGAATTGTGCCTGACAGATGCTGGATTCGGTCATGAGGGCGCCGTTGAGCTTCTTTGAAATGACACCTACTGGGAGGTATGGTGGTCCTCGGGGTTATTGGTTGATGACGCTTGTTGACTGGAGACCACAGGATCTTGAACTTGTTCTCCCGTGATATCTACGTCGTCGACCTGGTTCTTGGGAGAGTGAGTACATCGTTCCCCAACAACGCTCTCATGTCTACTGACTGCGTTACAAGGTCATACAAAATCTGGTTAGGACATGCACCACTACTGCGTCCATCCTTTTGGTCATTGGCTTTAGTTTCCCTCCTTTCCTCCTCACCGTCATTCCTCTGTCGTGGTTCTACTACCGAGTGACTGTGTAAGTTATCTGATTCGTGCGCCACTCACCTCTGATCCCCCGTGTTTCTTCAGTTACTACCTCTCAACCTCGCGTGAACTCAAACGCCTTGACGCCGTCTCAAAGTCGCCGATTTTTGCTTGGTTCTCCGAGTCCCTGTCCGGACTGTCTACCATCCGAGCCTACAACCAACAAGCCGTCTTTGCTGCACAAAATGCACTTCGGATCGATCGAAACCAAATGTGTTACCTTCCCAGTATCTCTGTCAACCGTTGGCTTGCCGTCCGTTTGGAATTCGTCGGCTCAGCCATTATTCTGTTCACCGCGATCTTTGCCGTCGCTGCCGTAGTGACGAGCAACGTGGATGCCGGCCTTGTCGGAATGGTTTTGTCCTACGCGTTGAACACGACGGGAGCGTTGGTGAGTCCATTACGACCCTTGTTTCTGCGGTTTCGCTGCTGAGAGTGTGGGTTGTGGATAGAACTGGCTCGTGCGTTCGGCGAGCGAGGTGGAGCAGAACGTGGTCAGCGTGGAACGAATTACGCATTACGCGAATGATTTATCTCCGGAGGCACCTCGCGAATTGCCGGATAGCAAGCCGCCTGCGGGTTGGCCTGGTGCTGGTGAGGTCGAGTTCCGGTGGGTCAAAACATTATTGGTTGGTGTGTTTAGGCAGAAATACTCACGTGGTGTACAGCGAGTATTCGATGAGATATCGACCCGAGCTGGATTTGGTGTTGAAGGAGATTTCGTTGACAATTGTATGTATCCCTCTCTCGGTGTATCTGTCTTGATTTTTAATGTTGCTTTGATTAGAAACCAGCGGAGAAGATCGGTATCGTTGGAAGGACTGGCGCTGGAAAGTCGTCGGTGAGTCTGCTCGTTGGTCCTTTGCCCCTTCTGATCCTTGTCACCAGCTACTTCTTGCGCTGTTCCGCATCTTAGAGGCAGCATCTGGAAAGATCTTCATCGATGGGCTGGACATTAGCACGATGGGGTTGCACGACCGTACGTCCAACGTGGCAGGTGCTTCAGAACACGGCACTGATCTATCGCTGTCCGAAAGTGCGATCGGTGATCTCGATTGTCCCTCAGAGTCCAGACTTGTTCGAAGGTACCCTCCGGGAGAACATCGATCCCGTGGGTGAGCATCAGGATGCGGATATTTGGGTCGCGCTCGAACACGTACGTATCTATCCCTACGTTCGTCCGCTGTTCCGGTCTGACGAGTCCGTGCGTCCGTGTCATTATCGTATAGGCCCATTTGAAGTCGTACGTGGAAAGCCTTCCAGAGGGCCTCGATGCGCCTGTTCAAGAGGGCGGATCGTCGTTGTCGGCTGGACAACGGCAGCTACTGTGTTTCGCGCGGGCGTTGTTGAGAAAGGTGAGCGGCTACTTTGGCGTTGTGAGCGTTGAGATGCACGTCGCTGAGGCCGGTGTGCTGCGATAGTCCAAGGTGCTTGTTCTCGATGAAGGTGCGTTTGCGTGCTCGCCCCTGAATGATGTGTGTGATGATGCAATACTGACGTTTTGAATACAGCGACGTCCGCTGTCGACTTGGACACGGACCGCGCGATTCAAGAGATCATTCGAGGACCTTTGTTTGACAAAGTGACGATCCTGACGATCGCGTACGTTGTACTTTTTCTCTGACATTTTTGGCGAATACGCGTTTGCTGACGGCCGGCGTTTTTCCCTCTTGTCTCCTTCGCATTTTCCTCGACCTTCGTTCGCACTACGCACAGACACCGCTTGAACACGATCGTCGAGTCGACGCGCGTCCTTGTGCTCGATCAGGGTCGTGTGGCTGAGTTTGATGCGCCAGGGGTGTTGTTGGCGGATAGGTCGAGTCGGTTCTATTCAATGGCATTGGAGGCGGGATTGGTACAGGATGCAGACGTCGGTCGAGATGGGCGGGGGCAATCAGAAAAGGAGAGTCGGATGGAGGAGGTACAGGAAGGGGGTACGAAGGAGAGGGAGTAGGAAGACAGGGCCCTGGAATGTTGAAGGGTTGGATCAAGAGACAAGAAAAGAGACGGATAGAGGTTCTGTCTTGATTTATCACTTGTTTATAGAGTTCTTATTTTCTTTGCAAAACAATGTGTTGGGCACTGACCCGAACGGTCCGGCTCTGCCGATCATGAACCCGAGGTTTTGTTTCCAAACTTGGTCAAGGTCAGCCGCTGCGAGTGACGACGTCATCATCGTCATCACGCAGGTATATAAGGCCAGCACATCGCATCCTCGTCCTTAGTTCCTTCCTGCCATCTGGTCCCTCCTGCCCGCCAGACGCTGACTCGTCCACGACCTGCATGACGCTTCATCCTCTCTCAATTCTGCTGCTCTACCTCCGACGGTGACTAGAACGGCGTGACCAAACGCGCCGATGCCAGCGTTTGGCGTAGTCCATCGGATTCGTTGGGTTGTACCACAAGTTGGCCACTGTCTTCGGCGTCGGATGTCGCCACGCTCAAGGATTGCATCGCTGCAGTCCTCCAACGCACAACACCCACGGCGGCCCGACGATCAGGAAGCAAAACGCTCACGCGACAAGCCAACGAGCTGTGCGAGCGAGTAGCATCTCAGGAAGATCGCATCGTCGGTCTAGAGTGTTCGCAACGCAGATACGGGCTCGTACAAGGAGACGATCCAGGAACTCACCGGCGCATTAGTTATGCTTCCAAGCTATAGTACGTGCCGCAGCTGTCTCGATCATCGACTTGTCTGGTCTGACACTACATACTGCAGGCAATGCCAAAGAAATGATGGTCAAGAACCTCGAAATTACCAAGGAGCCTCGTACTGTCCATACCAATGTTACTCGGCCGGCGCTTGAAGATACCCGCGATACCCACGATACCCCGAATTACGATACCCATGGGACGCCCGATACCCGCGAAGGCGAAGAAACGATGGTCAAGAACCCCAAGATTACCAAGGAACCTCTCACCACTGCCCACACCAACTTGTTGCTCAGTCCATCGTTGGCAACTTGAAGATACCCGCGATACCCATGATACCCAAAACGACGATACCCATGGGACGCCTGATACCCGCGAAGGGCAACGGTAAAGAGAACAGCCATGCGACAGCTCGACGATGACGCTCCAAGATACCAAGACGTCCCTCCCAGCCTAGCGTTGGACAGTCCTCGGACGTCACTGACAAGCCCCCTACGGCGAGTCCAAAGAAGGTCCAGCCTGGTTCCGGAACACTTTCGAAGGTCTCCGCACTGCCAAAACCTCGCAAGTTGATGCTACCGGCACTGCGGAAATTCTATTTCCCTTGTCTTGCTGGGCATGTTGCAATTGTCGACAGTAGTTCGTCCAACGGTGGGCCCAACAGTGACTATGCTGTTACGACTGATGCTTACCAGTATTGATAGAAGTCAAGCCGGCTGACCGTCTACCCGGGGGGTCTGTCAGAGGCCCAGGCGGAACAGCCGGAGACTGTCGAGTTTTCTCCCACCGCTACACTCCGACCCACATGTGAGTAATCTGGTGCCTATCTTGTTTGTCTTTGTCTGACAAGCGCCAGTCGAGAAGGAACCTCCCGCCGTGTTGCCCGCATCGTCTTCCCTAGCGGCAATGAATGCCACGTTGCAGGCAATGCAGATGGAAGGATCTCTTGACGCTCGTGCCGGCGCTCAACTGCTCGGATGCATAACGTGAGTTTCTCGGCAACGACTCCCATCTCTGATTGCGTGGATTGTTCCAACGAAACGAAACACAACACTTTGTTGTGATGATTGAACCTATGCCTACCCTTTACCTATGCCTATCCTTTACTTATGCCTATCCTTTACTTATGCCTACCCTTTACCTATGCCTATCCTTTACTTATGCCTATCCTTTACTTATGCCTACCCTTTACCTATGCCTATCCTTTACCTATGCCTATCCTTTACCTATGCCTACCCTTTACCTATGCCTACCCTTTACCTATGCCTATCCTTTACTTATGCCTACCCTTTACCTATGCCTATCCTTTACCTATGCCTATCCTTTACTTATGCCTACTATTTTACCTATGCCTGCCTGTAATACTTGTATGTCAATGCCAGCTGTTGTGGCAAGCGTTGCCAAGTTACACCTTCAGCTTGCCAGCTCCAACCCTCCCAAGGATTCCCATCAATTAACCTTTTTGGATCATCAAATTTATGCCCTCGAGCGCGGGTTGGGTGCTTCTCAATCCGTTTCACAGCATCCTCTTGGAATTCCTCTGCATGCAAGAAGTTAGGAGTATGTTTGGCTGATACAAGGGCTTTGGTGATAATGACAGAGGTCACGACTGGACTGCGTACAAGGACGTGGGTGACGGGACTCTGGTAGGGTACATTGCATACCACTGCGAGAGGGAATTGGAGAATGGCATGAAGAGGGAGCTGGGCCATGGCAGGGAAGATTACATCGGCAGCAGTAAGCGGCCTTGTCGAGAATACTGAAGCAGTGACCGGCGCAGAACTGAGTGCGACGATCACTATCGCAGCGTCAGAAGACGAGTCGAACCACAAAGTGCTGGAGCACATAGTCGGAATACCACCCAGAGGGTGATGCTCCTCGCACGGCGATGCCATATTTTCAGAGCATGTTGACGGACGTGCAATACACGACAAATGAACGCATACTTATGCATGCAAACAGTCAACGATCGTATATGTTAGGACCGGAACACACAGACCGTTTGTGTACATCTCCGTGTGTCGTCAACAAACTGTCCCTCCCGACCTACCGCAGAATGGTCAAAAGACAGCATATTAGCGGCCATTTTCGAGAAACGGACCACCCTCGGTCACAAATTTCCCGAAAGGCGTCGGTATGTATGTTGTGGTCTCTTTGACGTAAAAGTGAGCAATCTTTCTGGGCTGTCGGGGGTCGAATAGAATTCGGGAAAGCCCAACACAAGGTTCTTGGAAGGAGGAGTCCGTTGTGACGCGTGGTTCTGGCGCGACGACGGGGCGAGATGGATGTGCGTCCACGTGAAGAAAGAGACTGCGACGACGTCCAGAACGCGGAAAGTGACACCAATCCTCACGTTCGGGAGTGTCAGACACGGAAGCATGGTGTGATTGAGGAGTACTGGGAACTGCGAGCTCGCAGCGGCTTAAATATGGAACATTGAGAACTGTAGAACAACATGTGCAACGGTGAGGTCGAGGATCGGACCTTACTAGGTTTGTACGAACACCACACAGAGGCGTTCAGCCTCTGAAAATCATTTCCTTGGAATCGAATTTGGTCGTGAGTGCGCTTGGCAAAGTACAAACGGAAGTGGAACACACCCTGCTACCTACTCTTGGCAGTGCAACATCCAAGGTGACGAGCAACATCGGGCCATCCGGAGATCAAATGATTCGATAGTCGTGGTGAACATGGCACCAAGACTGAGCAAACGCCAACAACGAGAGCAAGAAGAGCTCCTCGCTCTCGCTGCCAGTGGCAGCAAACCTTCCCATGCATCCCCAAGCATCGATCCGCACGAATCCACTGAGGAAGAAGAGTCAGTGGCACTTGCAAAGACTGGTTTTGCAGCAGTAAGTCTCACTACGGAGGTTGGTGGGTGGAGATCGTGACAATCAGACCAGCTTTTTACGCCAGAGGAGCCGGCTGAGGGTGCAGAGAGCGGGGATGAGGACAGCACTACGAAACCTGCCAAGTCTCGCAAGGTATGAAACCAAACCACTACGTCCATGACGGATCTCATGTCTCGGGCTTACAGACGAAGAAGAAAAAGAAAAGGGTCGCTGCCCCAGCCCACAACGAGGAGGATTCGCCTGCATCAAAACCCGCTGGCCCGCCGCCTCAGGCAGCTTCACGGACCAAGGGTGTTTCAAACAAGGTCAAAGCGAAAGACAAGATGAAGGATGAAACAAACGACTTGGACAAAGCCCTCGCGGAACTTTCCATCAAGTGCGTCGTATCAGTTTTGGTCTCTCCCTCGATTGTCTCATGTAGTAACTCTTCAGATATCCAGACCTTCAACGGACTGCGCCAAGTACCTCTACCGACGCGCGGGCAACGAGACTTTCCGCCCTTTTCTCTGTTTCTGTTTCTCACCTCGACGCAGAGTCCGAACTCAAGAAGTTCTTTGGCTCTAAAGCTGTCTCAGCAGCCCAGGCTGCCACATCTACATCTTCCTCCAACAAGAGACGTCGTGGGGTACAACCGCAGACACAGCGTTCTCAACTCACGCGCCCGCAACCGTCATGGGGTATGATTAAGCAGCGGGAGGGTCTGTCGGCCCGACTACTCACGCACGAGGAGACGGCTAGGAAGATGAACACGGGTCCGGCCGGCCCTGGAAAGTGGTGGACAGTTGAATACAGCAAACGTTACAAAGGTGTCACGAAGACATTCATCCAGGCTGTCATGAGTGGCGGTAGGTGCATATATGCGTCGCGGTCGATCAGTTTTCATAGTAATGGTTGGTATAGACCCAGAGACACTCTGGCGGGTGTTGCAGAGAATGCCTTGGCACGCAGATACGCTGCTTCAACTTGCAGAAGTCTATCGACATCGTGAAGGTCTGTTGATCTAGATATCGTGTGTCCACTCTCACTGATATA
The DNA here is from genome assembly GCA_038092335.1 of Boletus vinaceobasis. Lineage (NCBI taxonomy): Eukaryota > Fungi > Basidiomycota > Agaricomycetes > Boletales > Boletaceae > Boletus > Boletus vinaceobasis. The sequence continues at coordinate 57,819 of JBBPQE010000091.1, forward strand.
TCCCATGCTTCAGAGTACAGCCAGGCGGTGGACTACGTCTCACGAGCACTTTATGCCTATGAGCGTGCCTTCCTCGGCGCATTCAGTTTCACGAGCGGAAATAATAGGCTTGACTTTGATCGCGTGGAGAATAGACCTTTCTTCCTTGCAATCCACCGACAAGTTGTGTGAGCTAACTCGCAGGTCCTCATCCCATTGAACGAGCGCTCACGCTGTGTTTAGAGACCTACAACGTCGCGGTTGTCCCCGAACAGCGTTTGAACACGCACGGCTGCTCATCTCCCTTGAACCCCTGTCGGATCCCCACGGTGTCTACTTACACCTCGACTATCTTTGCGTGAAGGCAGGCTTAGGTGATTGGTTTCTGGACGTGTGGACGGTTTACAGAAGCACGTCTAATGGAGATTCGGGCGAGTATATAGACCCGAGCGTGTTACCTGGTTGGTCATATTCAAGAGCTTTGATTCTGAGAGCCAAGGAAAGGGAGAAGAAAGATCGGGGCGAGGTACAAACGTCCTGTTAGTATTCGGACTATATTTCTGATCATTTCACCTTAGGATTTCAAGGAGGAGAGCACAGAAGCGCTTCGGCAGGCGATCCTTGGGTTTCCGTCGATTATCCCCCTTCTGGCTGACAAATGCGAGATTTCACTTTCTGCGGAGGTGCGGGGCCACAAGGCATTCCGTATTCATACGGACAGAACGTATGTCCATGTCTTCTAATTCCGTCGCAGGCTGACGGCGCTCCAGTGGCCTGTCCCCGGAGGAAAGTATCCTTTACCTACTTTCTCATCTCTACGCGCAACGTTGCTCTCCACTCTGGAAGTCTTCTGCCCACGCTTCATGGCTTTCGAGCACAACAAACTCTCTTCTGTCGACCCTTTCCACCCATCGTACACACCCACTCCGTAACCGATGCCTCCGTGCGTTCTCCTCCCTTACCCTGCGGTACTCGATCTACCGCCATGTCTTCGTCCTCGAACAAACCCACGCTCAACCCCAAAATCGCACTCTAACCGCTTTCATACCACCTGATGTCGCACAGGGCGGACACCTCGCATGCGATCCTCTCCCTCCACGTTCTGCTCTCTCGACGTACGACGCCGCCTTCTTCGTCGGTTCCGAAGACCCCTTTGCGCTCGGCACGAGCCGTTCGCGGAGACGCACGCAGGCGGAAGAGAGACTGCTCGCGCGACTGATCCCCGACGCTGCTACGCGCGCTCAGATTCTCGCCTTCTTAGAGCAGAACCCGTGGCTTGCTGCACAGGTGCCGGGTGGGGTGGTCGAGTTCGTGCAAATGTTGGCGGAGATGCCGGAGGATGCATTGCATGAGTTGATGTTGGGCGCTGAGATGATGCGTGAGGCGGGTGCGGGTGCGGGTGCGGGTGCGGGTGCGGGTGTGCAACCGGGGTTGGCGGATCGGGGAGTGATGCCTGGGGAACTACCACCCGAAGAGGTCGAGGTATTTTGGGAGGCAGAAGACGGTGGTGGTGACATGGGTGACCTGCCACATGGCCAGCCGGGTCATCAGGATGGCAGAGTGGGTACGGCGGAGGACGGGGAAGAAGAGGAAGAGGAAGAAGAAGCAGAAGACATCGCTGTGAGCAATAGAGCCCATCGTCTTCGCACGGGGTTCTGTTTCTGAATATTGAATCTCAATGCTTCTCTAGCCGATGCCTATCCGTGTGGTACGCAACCTTCTCAACCGGCTCTGGGGAGGTGCACCGACTGAAGAAGAATCGTCCGATGAAGACGGCGGGGATGGTGAATGAACTCATAAAATCGAGAGCTCGAGGTTCGGACTGATCATGCTTGTGTCAATTATATACATTACATGACAATGCATACGGTCAGTGATACTTCTGGGACTTGCACTTGGCTTCGTGTTTTGCACAACGCCATTTTCGAACTGATCTTGACGAGTCTCCGTGTGCGTCCTTTTCACTTCACTACGTGAGCGACCTGCGGGAAGCGCGGCACCAACGTCGACTTGGATAGTGAAATCAGTGTCTCGAGTCGAGGCCCACTTGAATGAGTACGTTGGTTCGATCCGCCAGGCAAAAGTTCGAGGGTGCCACTGGTCCACAAAATTCGATCACTCGCGAATAGAAGATCTATGCCTTTCTGGCCCAAGCATTGGACATGATTCACGTAGCATCACGGAGCGCAAGCAGGACTTCCTTCCTCGCCCACTCTCCGACCTGACTCGCCCCATCCCCAACGAGCGCCCTCCATACGACCAACCTCGTCGTTAACATCGCCCATGCATGTACATGCGTCCCATCGTCGTCTATTGACATGGCAACCCGCCAAAGCGTCTCCACGATCTCGCCCCAGCTCCTGAGCGGTTCCTCCATCGTCGGTACATCGAAGAGTCCTTGCCCGCGATGCGGTGGAAGCGGAAGCGGGTTTTGCTCGACTAGCTGTCCCAATTGACATAGGTGGATCGCAGGTTCGATATGTTGCAGGAACTCCGCGGCGCGTGAGAGGACACCGCGGAGGGGATGGTCGGGTATGCGTATGTCTGGGATCAGACTGAGTCGTAGGGCGACCACGGCGCCCTGCTGTAGGATAGCCATATCCTTGTCTTACAAAATGTGTCACTATTGGCTTATGAAACACAGAGGCGATGTGAATCGTCTGTACCTTTGTCCCGCAGGAGAGAAGACAAACATCGACAGACGGTCAAACACCACTGATCTCCAGTAGCGCGAATCAACTTGGAGGTGTCGGCCACGACGAGGACATTTTCCAAGACCCGAAACCACGCCATCGATTCCTTACCAGGGCTATCCCCAACCTGCATCTCGATCCACGATAAAAGGGATGACTTGAGGACGAGGGAAGTACATGCTTGTGGATTACACGTCAGGTTTGCTAGTATCTGTTTCGGGGGGGGGGGGGCGCGCG